>VMDO01005118.1:0-115565 GCA_007922755.1 Pedetes capensis
CTCAGTTACAGAAACATGATAAGATTTGTATGACAGATCTATAATCCTATTTTTTCTAGCAATATTTTTCAAAGTCTCAAAGCAATACTGTTTTATGTCTACCCAGCTGGAAAAAACTTAAGTGACACATTTAGCAATTGTAATAATAGACTTAATTTCACAAAGTTTGAGCTATCTTAACTTTGTCAAGGCATAGTTTCTTGAAACTAATCTTTCAAATGAAAACAACAAATGTTCATTGTCACTTTCTTAAAAATTATACCTTTAGAGTACATCAATACTTTAAAAATGGAGTTTAAGATGATGAAAGATATTTGTTTGTTTGTTTGTTTGTTTATACAAAGTCTCAATATGTAGCCCAGGCTGGCCTCAAACTCCTGATCCTCCTGCCTCAACTTCCTGAGTCCTGAGATTACAGGTTTGTGCCACCAATGCCTGGCACATAAAATTGGCATACAGTTTTAGTGCAGTGGATTAGCCTCAAATAAATAGCTAGTCTTTTATGTCTATGGAATCTGGATGAGCTGTAGGAATTTGGAAGTGGTCGGTCTTTGGTAAGAACCCAATATCATTTTTGCATTCTCTTCTCTGGATATTTTGCTCTAATGGAGTCCTATAGTTCGGATGCCATTTGTCCCTCCAGTGGTTCATGTGTTTGGAAGGTTGGTCCCCAGGGTGATGGTACTGGGAGGTGGTTTGGACCTTTAAGGAGTGGAGCCTGGTGCAATGTCCTTAGGTGGATTAGAGGTGTACCGTCAGAAGGAACCCTGGATAGTTCTCGTGAGAGGGTTGTTATAAAAGAGTGAGGTTGGTCCAACCCAGCCTCCTGACTTCCTGCCTCACCAGGTTATCATTTGCTCCTTCACATGCTCCTGTCATTATCATCCACCATTGCCACCCATCCCGATGTGATGCACTGGAGGCCCCTCACCGAACAGAATCTATGCAGCTCCATGCCCTTGAGTCCCCCAAACTGTGACCTAAATAAGCCCTTTATTTTTATGAAGTTAGCCTTCTGCAAGTATTTCATGGTAATGGAACATAATGAGTGCTACAGCATGTCTTACAGTCACATTCCACTCTGGTGGTTTCTAAACTAGGTGGGGTTGTTGTTGTTAGGTGCCCTCAAGTCGAGTCTGACTCATAGCGATCCTCATAGGGTTTTCAGTGGTTGATTGTGTTGGGATTTCTTGGGGAGTGGATTGCCACCTCCTTCTCCCATTTTTGTGGTTCTTGGTAAGGAACCTGGGTCCTCAGAGAGTGAGGAGCAGCACTCTATCAACTGAGCTAAACCCCAGCCCTGGTCGGGTAGTGCTGGCTAAATGTTACCCAGTGATAGTCTTTCTTTTCCTTTTGTTTTAATTCCTTTCTCTTAACTCTCTATAAACTAAAGACTTCTTAGCCTTTCCTTTTTTTTCTTTTCCTTTTTTCTTTTCTTTTGCAGTACTTGGTGGTTGGTGGTTGAACCCAGGACCTCGCACATACTTTGCAAGTGCTCTACCATTAAGCTGCACTCCCAGCCCTTTTTAATTTTTTTAGTTGAAGACAGGGTCTTGCCAAGTTACACAGCCTTGAACTTCCAATCCTCCTGCTTCAGCCTCCTGAGTTGCTGGGATTAGAGCTGTGTACCACCACACTTGGCTCAATTTCTTACTCTTTGTTGGTGATGATTCCAATTAGATAGAGAGAAGGAATTGTTCTGATTTCCTTGAAATATGAGTGGCCACTAGCTGGCCTAGTTTTTTCCACTGCTGTGAACACATGTGTTTATATGGATTTTTTTCCCTCTAAATGATCAATGGTGAGGTTTCAGGCATTAGAATAGGAAGAGCTTTAAATCTAACTCTGAATGAAAGGAAAGCTGTATTTCATTATTACTTCTCTCCTTCCTGTTTTGTTTTTGTGATTTTTTTCCCTTTCTCAGATGTTTTTCTAAACAACAACAACAACAATGGACCCCCCCCCACACACACACAACATGCACTTATTCAAAATTTTAAATCCTTACAGAAAGTCAGATATCTGTCCGGGTTCAAGATCTGTGAGTGTCTGAGATTTTATTCCCCTTGCAATCTAACAAGTTAGCCTGTCACAGTCCCCTAGATGCTGATAGAAGACACAGGACTCCTGGGTCAGAGACAAAAACAACTTGTTATTCACAGCAGTAGAAGTAGTCACATTGTCAGCGTTTCTGAGCTACTTCCTCAAGCTCCAGTTTCCACAGGGTGATGTGAACAGGGACATATGATACCTGCACTTGCAGTGAGTAATATTACAGTAGAGAAATTCTGTTCTTAGGAAGCCAAAATATTTTATAATGATTAGTAAGTATACCTATTCTTTTTTCCAGTGGAAGACACTATTTCCAGCCTCTAAAACTGTAAGCAAAATTGCTTTTTGCTTGAGAGACACTATTTCTGTATTCAAAGGCAGTTTGTAACATAAACTTCTTTGAAAAGATGGTCAGGAACAATAATCAACAATTTTCTTTCAAGATGTATAGAAATATAATAGACTCATGGAGAATTGTTTCCCTATATTTGCAAGGCAGCCTTTAATTTATGATTGTAAGGGCCCACTTGAAAACAATAACGCAGAAAAAACAGCTTTGGAAATATTAATGAGACTTTTGATTTTTTTGATAGTTGGAAAGTGAATTTCAATGAACAATATATTTAGCAGCTTATCAGTTATATTAGGATTACAGGTTTGTTGAAGATACACACTAAGGTTTCATATCCAAGTTCTTACATTACACATTCTCATGGACAGTCACTCTTCCTAGTGAAGGAGGCAAGACCACAGCATTTAATGTACAAGACTGGATTTGCCTCATTTCAGTGCATCCCTTAGGTTGCAGAAAGCCATTGAACTCCATAGATGTTTTGTATCAGAACTATTGGATTTGGTCTGCAAGACCATATCTGATATGCTCATTTTCCTATTTAGAAATATGGTATGATTTACACCTGCACTTCCGTGTTTATTGCAGCACTCTTCACAATTGCAAGCATATGGAATCAGACCAGATGTCCATCATGATTGGATTAAAAATGTGGTATATGTACACAATGGAACATTATTCAGCAGTGAAAAAGAATGAAATTATGTCATTTGCAGCATCATGGGTGGAACTGGAGATTATCATTTTAAGAGAAATAACTCAGTCTCAGAAATATCACATATTCTCTGTCATATGCGGGATCTAGTTCTACTTTGAAGAAAAAAATATATATAATTGTTGTAATTGTTGTGTTTTTAGGTGCCATCAAGTCATATCTAACTCAATGATCCTCATATGATTTTCAATGGCTAATTGTTTCAGCAGCTGCAGCTGTACCACTGTGGTGTCCGATCCTGTCAGATCTCAGAAGGTAGAAAGGGTCTGGCCTGGTTAATCCTTGGGTGGGAAAACACCAGGGAGCACTAGGCTTGAGAGAAGTACCTGGCAACCCACTCCCAAAAAATCAATCAGCCATTGAAAACCCTATGAATAGCAGAGAAACACTGACAATACTGCTTCTTCTGTTGTACGTTGTTGTTGTTGTTGTTAGGTGCCATCGAGTTGGTATCCGACTCATAGCAACCCTCATAGGGTTTTCAATGGCTGACTGTTTCAGGATTGCCTTGGGAGTGGATTGCCAGGCCCTTCTCCCATTTTTGCGGTGCTGGGAATTGAACTCGGGACCTCAGAGACTGCAGCGTGTACGTAGGATTGTGATATTTTCCCTTTCTCAGATGTTTTTCTAAACAACAACAACAACAATGCCGCCCCCCCCCACACACACACAACATGCACTTATTCAAAATTTTAAATCCTTACAGAAAGTCAGATATCTGTCTGGGTTCAAGAACTGTGAAGTGTGAAGTGAACTATGAGTTGGACAGCACCTAAAAACAACAATTATTTCAGGATTGTTTTTAGAATGGGCTGCCACATACTTCTGTTTTTGCAGTGCTGGGGATCAAACCCAGGGCCACAGAGACGGCAGAATGTATATATATGTGTGTATACACACAGACATATATAGATGTACATATCTAAGATAGGAAAACACAATGGAAATCCAACACAAGGGAGGAGTGAACCAATGTGTGGGGGAGGGCGATGAGAAACAGGGGAGAGGAAGAGACAGCATAGCAAGACAAAGAGGGAGAGAACAAGTACAAAATGCAGGTTGTAACTCTGTGAAAATTCCATAATGAATCCCATTATAATGTATGCAATTTACAAAAAAATAGCATATCTTTTTTCCTCTTTATTAGTAAATGATGATGGAGTACAGAGTAATACAGCATTAGCTTTTTCCATTATGCATCCTTTACATCACTTCCAGCAACACTTTGATCAACCCACAAAGTTTATGGAGACTTATGGCTAGTTTGTAGTTAAACTCTGATACTTATTTGGGTATCTTCCTTTATTTTTACAACATAATCATGAGGTTGTACTGTTTACATTGAGATTTACCTCCCCCACTTCATCCCTCCACATTGACCTCCTCCTCATCCCATCTTCTCTAGTCTTCACTTCCCTCTGCTAGATCCTTCCCTTCTTCTTTCTACTCCTTAAATTGTCCCTTCTATGTTAAGTTCAATGGTGCATTTTTTTATATTTCAATTTATGTATAGGATTGTTTCCTTCCTTTAAGTTTGATTCAGTACCCACATATGAATGAGAACATGTGATATTTCTCCTTTTGGGCTTGTGGTCATTTGCTTAAGATGACATTCTCCAGTTCATCCATTTTGCTGCAAGTGACATTATTTTATTCTTTTTATTGCTGAGTAGTATTCCATTGTGTATATGTATCAAAACTTTTATCCATTCTTCTCTTGATGGGCATCTTGGTTGGTTCCTTATCCTTGCTATTGTGGAAAGTGCTGCATTGAATATGGAGATGCAGATGTCTCTGTGGTATGATGACTCATCTTCCTTTGGGTATATTCCCAAGAGTGGTATTGCAGCTGGGTCATATGGCAGTTCTATTTTTAGTTTTCTGAGGTATCTCCATATTGATTTCCAAACTGGTTGAACCAATCTACAGTCCCACCAACAACATAAGAGGGTTCCCTTTTCTCTACAACCTCGACAGCATTTATTTTGTTGATCTTGGCCATTCTTACTGGAGTAAGGTGGACTCTCAGACTTGTTTTGATTTGCATTTCCCTTATGGCTAGGGATATTGAGCATTTTTTCGTCTATTTCATGGCCTTATGAACTTCTTCATTTGAGAACTGTCTATTCAGTTCCTTTTCCCACTTGTGTATTGAATTATTTGTTGTCTTGGGAGTTGCTTTCTTGAGTTCTTTTTAAATTCTGGAAATTAGTCCTCTGTGAGATGTGTAGGATGTGAAGATTTTCTCTCATGCAGTAGGGTATTCTTTAACTCTGTTGATTCATAGTATATCTTATAAATGTATATAATTATTGACTTAAGCTAATCAAAAAGTTTTTATATATTATTTAAAGAGGTGAAAATGCTAACTTGCCTTTCATAATTACACACTGTAGAGATGAACTGAATTACTATTTTGTACCCCATAAATAAGTACAATTTTTAAAAAAGAAATGTCATCAGATTTTATTTTACTAGTGATGAGAGCCCACAGATCTTTCCTCACCCTGAGACCTCATATATGTACATTTTCCCATTCAGATATATCTTCTCAACAGTTGGGAAAGCCACACAAGATTTGGATAATGTCTAAATGTGTAGTGATCATTTGTTTTCCGTACAGGTAGACTTCATGGTGCCTCTAGCTACATTGACTATAGGAAATTTTCCAAAGCTTGGGTAAACTGGGTTAGTCTTACAGTACTAACTGATTTTCCCATTCTAGTACCCTTAGTTACCATGTAAACTTTGGCCAACTATTTAACTCCTGACCTGTAGTTTTTTACTCTGTAAAATTGAGGAAAGAAGAGTCATTTGTGATCAAATTTATGAGCACTATTGGGATAAAAATTAAAGTGTAAACAAATTTTACAAAATTCATAGTAAGTACTAAGGTCTTAATAAAAGTCTATCTCCATCTTGCCTATGTGGATTGACTACATATGGATAGGAAGTTCTCATTCATCATTGCCAAGCTTTTCTTAGCTTCACAAATTCCTCAATGATTAGGGAACAGATTAATTGCCCCTAAAGGACCTTGTCTTCTTATGCCAGAGAACAAGCTTCTCTGCCCTCTTATGTGGTACTCTGTTATTTATCATGGCCTTCAAAGATTACAGCCATGTAAATAACAAAGGCTCACCATATCTATACCAGATAAATCCTGGGATGTGATTCCATAGGAGAGCTTCTGACAGAAGCAAGTGTTTCAAAAGCTAAAGAACAGATTTGCAAAATCAAAAAATCCTTAGACTTTCAGCTTCAAATCCTGGCAGGATTGAATTAGCTTTTTTCTTTTTATTTTTTTAATCTGAAATAGTTAAACTTAGTTTCATGTGTTTTGTCTGAATACTGTGTGTGGGAGTGGGGATCTATATCATTCAGATGGAAGCTTTCATCTGTCTCAAGCCTGTATGTATATTAAAACAGCCATGAAATTTTATATGTGCTCAAAACCTAAAAATATCTTCACAGACCTTAAGAGAATCAGACAGTGGGCTGAAGAAAGATTTAATATTTGGTATTTCTTTTTTCCATTTCTTTTTGCAATATTTTTGGTAAAAGCTGTGTTGACAGAAAGCTTGAAAATTTTATCTTGAAAATTGAACAATTGTACAGTTAATGCATTCTAGTAAGAGGATAATTGCAAATGCTTTAAAATACAACAAAACCACAACATATTCCTCAGCAGTAAGGTTTTGGAGCCACAGTGTCCAAATAAGATCCTTAAATTTTCTTTCTATTTTGCTTTTTTCTTTCTTTCTTTTTTTACAGTACTAGGGGTTCAACCCAGGGCTTCACACATGCTTGGCAAGCACTCTACCTCTGAACTGAACCCTCAGCCCATTTTGTACATTTTATTTTGAGACAGGGTCTCATTAAGTTACACAGGCTGTGTGTGACTTTGAACCTGTCATCCTCCTGCCTCCCACCTTCCAAGTCGCTGTAATTACAGGCATGAGCCACCACACCCAGCTTTCTATTTTGCTTTTAAATTAAAAAATAAGACTGCCCCAGTAGTGCTGCCAACATAATCTTGAGTTTCCTTAGGTTAAGTACACAGAGAACAAGAGGAAGAAGTAAGGATATCTCAGAGGGACGAGCAGCATCAGCAGATGAGTGTTTATCCTGAAAATGGGTACACTTTGGTCTTACATTGAGGTTATGGTTCCTCGTCCCCAGGATTCTGCACCATTGCTTCTTTAAATAATTCTTTCAAGTTCAGAACACCTTTTTTGCTCAAAGTGCAATGGAAGTGTCTATCTTCTAAAGCAATCAAGGTTGCTTTATTAAGGAGCATTGAGTGCATGTCTGCACCAGAACAGGACTCGACTGTACTGAAAATCCACTTTGTTCTGCATCAAGGACATTCTGGAGCAGTATTTGGACAAGGATTGGGTTTCCTGGCCAATGCCTCAATGGCCAAGGAGCTATAGATGCATATGCACGTTCTCACTCCTTTACTCCATGATTCTGAGATCCACACACTTGGACTGCACTCAACTTCACAGCCCCACTTCTCCTTCTACCCACTCCTCCACATGAAAGTCACTGCTAGAGCATACGACTATTTTTGGTAAATGCCATGGTTTTTCACATCACTGAGTAATCATGAAAATTTGTCTCTAAATATTTGAATCACTTCATTTATAGTCAAGGACACTTTCTTAAAATGAACATTTTAAACCCAACTCATTTGACTACACATCTGGGTTTCAACCCCAGAGAGTCAGAAACACTATAGTTAATCGGACTAATTTGTATTACTATTCTTATCTAGTGTTCTCACTTTCAGGAAACCACAAAGATATTTGAGAAGTTTCAGCTTTAGGGGTAGAGCTGAATTAGGAATGTTGGATCTTTGGATGATCAATGATTACATAAAACACAATATAAAATTTTGAAGGAAAGATTTATTTAGTGAAAATTGTATTTTCACTAAAATATTTTTAGCATGCTTTTTTTTTCAGAGCAGTAATTTTGAATTATAACAATTTGGAAAGAATGTATGCAATGTGACATCATGAAAATGACAAATCACTAAATTTAGTGATTAGGAAACACTGAAACCAAGTTTGATGGTATTATTTAGTTTTGTTGGGTTGGGCAAGTTACATACCAATATGTGTCAATTCCTTCTTTATAAAATTAGAAATTGATCAGAGCTTCCAAAACTTGTACTTTAGAACTGTGAAATTGTCTGCAAAAGTAAAATTAATTCTGTGAAGAAGTCAATTGGGAAATGTTGTATACTCTTCCCTCCAAATGTATATTCTCATATTAAAGTCTGTGGAAGAATCTGCAGTTAAAGATCTCAGATTAACTTTAGTGCAGTATTTTCCAAAAATATTTTTTGAAGGATACATCTTACTATCTCTTAGGACAGAGCATCACAAACACCTTTTGTAAACCCTGGGTTCAATGATCTGAAGACCATTTTTTTGTAATACTAGTCACTGTGTTTTGTTATTTGTTATATGTTATCAATAAGAGAGATTTGCTTTGTTGATTTTTGATAACTTCTCAAACAAATCATAACAGATGAAACAATTTAGCTACCTAAGGATTCATTTGAATGAGTCATTGTTCCCTCTGCCTCATTTAAGGTACTTTCCAGAATTAAAGTTTATGATTCTCAGCTTATAATTTGAGACCATGGACAATTCTTCCTATAAGGAAAATTAATTATCTTTTTACAGAGAGCATTTGTTGCTTCATATGTCTATCAGCCTGAAAAATGTATTTTTTCTCTAAATTCATGTTTGAACACAATAATGTTTATCTATATAAGTAATAGAGACATTCTATAACCTCACAGCTATTACTTTTAATGTTTCCAGAAAATCATGTTTCTCATCACATAATACATTTAATCTAGTTAAATTTTAAATTACGGGTTGGAACAAGTTTTCACAGGCATTAAAATTTCTGATTATTCTTTAGGACATTACAACAGAGTATATACATTGTTGATTTTATTTATTATTAGAATGATTTCCCCTAATAACCATCTTTTTTTTAGACAAACTAAAAGGAAAGAGGGTATGATTGCAGTTTTAATAGATGTTCAAGTTCATTTGCAAAGAAGATAATTTTTTATTTACAACATTACAACCTCATGGCATGTACTCGAATTCTTTTATCAAAACAGTTCAAAATGTATTGTATTTTGATGTTGAAAATGCTTCCAACTGTTCTAAATATCTATAAGTAAGCATTGTGTGTATTTTCAACATACATACACAAACGTACGTGTGTGTGCACGCACACACACACACACACAGTGTTGAAAGCTTTCCCAATTACTCTTTAATTGGTTACTTTCAGGAATTAGACATTAAGGATGGTAAAATACTCCCAGTACCCACAAGATGGCATGGCCTTCTTGTTCAATTCCATTTTATTTTAGTTATTTCTGCTTTATTTGCTACTATATTTCAGATCCTACTCTTTTATTAAAGTTTTGAGTTTCACTTTATGGTTTTATTTTTCCTCACTTGCAGTCAAAGGACAGCACCAGAATTTCTAGAAGAGGTTTTTTTTTTTTTAGAAAGAGATATTCAGATATAACTGTCTCTTTTTATAGCTCCAGTCCACTCTGGAGCTGAATTTAAATTATTTGAATATGTATAAATCTTTGTGTTTACCATGACGCCTGAATGAATGCCAGGTATTCAATAAAATTTTTTTTTGTGAAATTTCATGTATTGCCATTTGAAAAAAGTACTCAGATACTCAATTTTATCAGAACAATTTATGGATACTTTCTATCATTCTACTTGTTGAAAAAGCTCTGCTTCAATTGCCTGAGAATTACTGTTAGTTTATGGTGCTGTAAAAATATGTATTAAGGTAAAATTTCCATCCTATCTCAGTTCTAAGGAAAGCATGGCTAGTGCTGGTCATCCCTTACCCTTGCATTTAGAAAAATATTTGCGATCCCTCTCTCTGTATCTAGTACTGTGATAAGTTCTAAAGAAGATACAAGGATAAGTAGAACACGTTGTTGTTGTTGTTGTTGTTGTTGTTGTTGTTGTTGTTGTTGTTAGGTGCTGTCAAGTCGTGTCCCACTCATAGAGACCCCCATAGGGCTTTCAATGGCTGACTGTTTCAGGATTGCCTCGGGGGTGGATTGCCACCCATCTCTCCCATTTTTGTGGTGCTGGGAATAGAACTTGGGACCTCAGAGACTGCAGAGCAGCACTCTACCAACCGAGCTAAATCCCAGCCCCACAGAGAAGAAAAAAGACATGTAATAACAATAGCACAATGGTGACTCACTCATTCCTCAGACTCTTATCCAGTGTTTACTGTATTCCATGATTTGTAGATGATAGATAGTGAGTACAATAGCCAAAAATCTTATATGAGAGTAGACATACAATAAACTAGATAAATAAATAAGATGAATGAAATACAAAGAATGCTTGATTATAATATGTACCAAGGAAAAAAGTAAAACAGAGAAGGAAAGAAGACATTTAGGAGCAGTAGGGAGGATTAGGGGTGATTATACTTTTACTTTGGGTAATAAGACAAGGCCTTCCTAAGAAGGGAGACTATGAAAATCCCTGAAGAACATGCAGAAGTAAGTTGTGTGCATGTGTGAAGAACATTCTGAGCAGCAAGGACAGGAAGTACAAAGATTCCAGGTAATATGTGGGTCACTATTTGTCTTAGTTCATCTTGCTTTTATAACAAAATGCCATAAACAGAGTGTCTTATAAAAAACAGAAATCTATTTCTCACAATTCTAGAGGCTGGCATATCCAGGATCAAGGCAGATTTGGTGTCTAATGAGGGAATACTTCCTGGTTCATAGACAGTGCCTTCTTGTGGTGTCCTCACATGGTGGAAAGAACAAAAGATCTCTCTGCAGCCTCTTTAGTGAGAGCACTAATCTTATTCATAAGAGCTCTGCCTGCCTTCATTACTTAATCATCTTACTTAATACTTAATCATCTCCCAAAGATCTTAATACTACTCTTAATACTACCACTCTGGCAGTTTGAACGTGTAAACTTGGGGGGTGGGTGGTCATCAACATTAAGGCCATGGCATTATTTTAATGTGTACTACCATTCAAGAAGGAAGCAAAAAGTTCTTAAAAAGACAAGAAAAAAAGAAAAGACCAAATTACATGTCAAAAGAGACAGTGGAACTTGCCCTTGAACATTGAGCAGCTAAAGTAAAAGGAAGACATGATGAAGCTAAGGAACTAAACAGAAGATTTCAGAAGGCAGCTTGAGAAGGCAAAAACAAATATTATAATGACATGTGCAAGGAGCTGGAGGCAGAAAACCAAAAGGGAAGAACATGCTCTGTGTTTCTCAAGCTTAAGGAAGTGAAGAAAAAATTCAAGCCTCGAGTGGCAGTAGTGAAAGATTCTACAGGGAAAATATTAAATGATGCAGGAAACATGAAAAGAAGATGGGAAGAATACACAGCGTCATTATACAAGAAAGAATTGGTAGATGACCAACCATTCCAAGAGGTTGCATATGAAGAGGAACCAATGGTGTTGAAGGACAAAGTGGAAGCTGCCTTGAAAGAACTGGTGAAACACAAGGCTCCAGGAATTGATGGGATACCAATAGAGATGTTTCAACAAACAGATGCAGCACTGGAGGTGTTAACATGTTTGTGCCAACAGGTTTGGAAAACAGCTACTTGGCCAACTGACTGGAAGAAATCCATTTTGTGCCTATTCCTGAAAAAGGGGATCCAACTGAATGTGCAAACTATCGGACAATATCATTAATATAGCACACAAGCAAAATTCTACTAAAGATCATTCAGAAGCGACTGCAGCAGTATATAGACAGGGAATTACTGGAAAATCAAGCAGGATTCAGAAGAGGGTGGGGAACCAAGGACATCATTGCTGATATCAGGTGGATATTAGCTGAAAGCAGAGAATATCAGAAAGATATGTATCTATGTTTTATTGACTACACAAAAGCATTTGATTGTGTCGATCATAACAAACTATGGAAAACACTTCAGAAAATGGGAATACCAGAACACCTAATTGTGCTCCTGAGAAATCTGTACATGAACCAGGAGGCAGTTGTTCGAATAGAACAAGGAAACACTGAGTGGTTTAAAGTTGAGAAAGGTGTGCATCAGGGCTGTATACTTTCACCCTATCTCTTCAACTTATACGCTGTGCAAATAATCCAAGAAGCTGGACTTTATGAGGAAGAACTCAGCATCAAGATTGGAGGAAGACTCATTAACAACCTGCGTTATGCAGATGACACCACTCTGCTTGCTGAAAATGAAGAGGATTTAAAACATTTACTGATGAAAATCAAAGATCATAGCCTTCAATATGGGTTACGACTAAACATCAACAAAACAAAAATCCTTACAACTGGGTCAGCACGCAACTTCACATTAAATGGAGAAAAGATTGAGGTTGTCCAAGATTTTACTTTGCTTGGCTCTATAATCAACACCCATGGAAGCAGCAGTCAAGAAATCAAAAAACACATTGCTCTAGGAAAAGCTGTAGCAAAAGATCTCTTTACAGTATTGAAAAGCAAAGATGTCACATTGAAGACGAAGGTGCATCTGACTCATGCCATGGTATTTTCAGTAGCATCATATGGTTGTGAAAGCTGGACATTGAACAAGGGAGACAGAAAAAGAATTGATGCTTTTGAATTGTGGTGCTGGAGATGTCTATTGAATATACCATGGACTGCCAAAAGAACCAACAAATCTGTCCTAGAAGAAGTGCAACCAGAGTGCTCCTTGGAGGCAAGAATGGCCAGACTGCGTCTTACATATCTCAGACATGTAGTCAGGAGAGATCAATCCCTGGAGAAGGACATCATGTTTGGGAGAGTGGCAGGTCAACGCAAAAGAGAAAAACCCTCCACCAGATGGATTGACACAGTGTCTGCAACAATGGGCTTAAACATAAATAAGATCGTTTGCCTGGCACAGAATCGGCAAGTGTTTTGATCTGCTGTACATAGGGTTGCTATGAGTCGGACTTGACTCGACAGCACCTAGCAACAACAACAACAACCAGCAAGTCTAATGTAAATGAGATGGCAGCAAAAGAGGGTGGGCTTCTCATGTGAAGCTAAGGAGGACTTTGCTAAGGAAGGGAAGTTTACCAGGGACCAAATGAGGAAGAAGCCACCTCTTGTGGAAAGAACAGCAGAAAAAAAGGTGCAGAGGTGCTAAAGCCAAACATGCATGTGTAGAAAGCAAGAAGAAAACAAGGCTGCAAATGAGACCAACATGCATGTGTGTATCACTGTATTTTATATCCAGTTAGGAGGAGAAACAGAGATTTTACCAGAACAATTTTGATGGGAAAAAATACATCAGAGTAGTGAGGTAAATTATGAAAGAAAATTATCAGATAATGTATGTGCATGGTTATAATAAGTTATGATTTGATTTCTTTTCCAAAATAATCTATGTTTCTTCTTCTGATGGTTCATCTTTATTATCAATTTGATTGGACTGAGAAGTGCCTGGAAGATTAGTAAAGCACACCTCTGGGTGTATCTGTAAGGGTGCTTCCTGAGAGCATCAAATAAAGGGTAAGACCCATCCCAAATGTGGGCAGCACTATCTCATAGGCTGGGAGCCCAGAAGGAATAAAAGGGGGTAAAGGAGAAAGCCACCAAACACAGACATCCTCTCTCTCCGC
The DNA here is from genome assembly GCA_007922755.1 of Pedetes capensis. Taxonomy (NCBI): domain Eukaryota; kingdom Metazoa; phylum Chordata; class Mammalia; order Rodentia; family Pedetidae; genus Pedetes; species Pedetes capensis. Next base: position 13,795 of record VMDO01005118.1, read on the forward strand.
TTCCTGTCTGCCATGATGTGGGCTGCTCTACTCTGCCATGCCCTCTCCACTATGATGGACTGAAACCTCTGAAAACAAGGGCCAAAATAAATCCTTCCTACTTTATGGTGTTTCTCTCAGGTATTTGTCACAGTGTAGAGAAAATCGGCCTAGCACACTTCCCATGGGGATTAAGAATCTTGACTTTAGGATGCTTAAAGAGGACAGATAGTAAAAATTTTGAGCATCCTCTGTTGTCTAAATCCTACTTATGTTAGGTTAGGTGCCGTCGAGTCGGTATCCGACTCATAGCGACTCTCATAGGCTTTTCAATGGCTGAGTGCTTCGGGATTGCCTTGGGAGTGAATTGCCAGGTCCTTCTCCCATTTTTGCGGTGCTGGGAATTGAACTGGGGACCTCAGAGACTGCAGCGCAGCGCTCTACCAACTGAGCTAAATCCCAGCCCTAAATCCTACTTATACTCTCGTGATAAAGCCCCAGGATGCAGTGTCTAGGTTGGAATGCATTACATCTTAGATATCTGAATCTCCACAGTGGACAGCATAGGTCTCTTTTATGAGAAGTTTCACCAGGAGTACTGAAGTGATTTTATCTGATGGTTTTAAACCTTTAGTGGAGTTAGATAAGGAAAAAATGATATGAAAATATCCCTTGATTGTTTTGGAGAGAACAGAATCTGACACTATAAGTGTTAATTACTAATTTTCTCCCCCATGTGTCTATGTAACTGTCAGCTTGTTGTGCTGTGGGGGCTTGCATGTATCCGTGGTGCTGGAAGCTATGCCACCTGTATTTCAGATACTAGCAGTGCCACCTGTGGTGGACAGGTTTCAGCTGAGCTTCCAGACTAAGACAGAGTAGAGAGAAGGACCTGGCAGCCCACTTCCGAAACAATTAGTCATTGAAAACCCTGTGAATAGCAGAAAAGTACTGTCAAATATAGTGCTGGAAAATGAGCCCACTAGGCTGGAAGGCATTCAAGAAATGACTGGGGAAGAGTTGCCTCCTCAAAGAAGAGTCAACCTTAATGATGAGAATGGAGTAAAGCCCCTGGGATCACCATTTCCTGATGTGGCATGGCTCAAAAGAGAAGAAACATCGTGGCTGCAACATTGGGCTCAAACATGAAAAGATTGTATTCCTGGAACAGTGTTGGGTAGTATTTTGTTCTGTGGTACATGGGGTCACTATGAGTTGGACCCAACTTGATGGCACCTAACAACGACAACTAATTTTCTAAATGAATGGATATATCTGTCCCTGAAGTTATATTGCCTGGTGGTTTTTTTTCCTTAAAAAAGGTCAATAGGATGAGTTTAAATCTCAAGCTATAGGCTGGGAGTGGTGGCATAAGCCTGTAATCCCAGCAACTCAGGAGGCAGAGGCAGGAGGATTTCAACGTCAAGGCCAGAGGCAGTCTGACTCAAGATCTGAAAAGTATGTGTAAGGCTGTGGGTTCAACCGCCCAGTACAATAAATAAATAAATAAATAAATAGAAAAATAAATAAATAATTCAATCAATCTCAGGCTACAACATCATGTACACAAGCTACCATTTATTTTTATTTATTTTTCCAAAATTCAACTTAATTTGTGTTTTCAGACATCATTCCAATGGCATACCAAAAAACTCAGTTTCAGGATTTTAGTGGGACCCTTCCTTCCTTAAAGTTGTGGTGCCCGAAGGAAGTAATTAAGGCCAAGGCGTTGTGTGGGGTGGTAGGACCTGCTTTACACAGATGGTCACAAACTGCCAGCCATCTGTCGATAGGCACCTTCAGGCCTGTTACTCCCCTGCTGGTTCTGTGACACCTTTGGGAGCTTTGCCAGCTGCTGCTTCCCTGGCATGCTGGGGGGACAGGATCCTGGCAGGGCCACAAAGTGTGACTTCCCCGCCTGGGCTCATTTCTCGTCTCTGGGCCCTGCCTACACATTCTTAGCCGCTCATTCCTCATGGTCTATGGCTCCTCAGTCTCTCCTTCACAGAATCCAGAGGAAACTGGAAGTCTAGAAGGGAAATCCTTCTGTCTCTGTGTTTTGTTTTTGTTTTTGTTTTTTTTCACTAGCTGCCCTTACCCTGAAGCATCAATATTCTCCCAAGTGTTACGCTCTTGGAAACTAGCTGTATGAGGAAGAGAGGATGTTTTCGGGCCCTACAGAGACTTGTTCTTAGCCAGTGGCCAAAGAGTTGATTCTGTACTCTAATCAGGGAAGTAAGGAAACATCAAGGAGTGGAAAATGTAATTATTTTACAACTATCCTACTCTCTTCACACAATTTCATACACATACAAATCTACTGTATTCACATATATCTGGACACCTCTATATTCAAGATGTTTATTTATTGGAATCTACATTTTTTGTGTGTGTGGGAAGATAAGGTTACAGATCTCTGCCAGGCAATCACAGACAATTCCTTTAACAACTTAAGAGTATTTGTTTTCTAATATATAAACAGGGGACACAAAGCCTATGATTTCTCACTGAAGGACTATCATAGAAGTAAATAGTCATTGTATGAACATGGATGGTCAATATGCTTGTACACACACACAGCACCAAGAATGCACCTCTGTTTTTAGTTCAAACTGTGTTTTTGAATTTCAAGTGATCTAAGTTTTTAAAAATACTAAATCTGGTGACAAAACAAAATTAGACTTATTTGCTAGAATATTAATTTACATTCTCTTTCCGAGGAAAGTTAGGAAATCTCATGGTCCCTGTAGATCTTCTTGTTTGCCCCAAACCATAAATCTCTTCCATTCTGTCATTCTAGTGCTATTTCTTAATTCACATAGCAACTTCACAAGTACCCTATATTGTTTGTAGCTCTGAGAATGTTGTAGCATTCAGAGACAACATGAGGTGCTGTGTGGAGGTTTCGGTGCTAGTTTAATTGGAATAAAGAAGTGGCCAGGAGTTTGCAACTGCTTTGGGGCTTAACACAGCACTGAGTTATAAGCAAGTATCCTTGTTATTGCCCCTCAAATGATAGAACAGGGGAGGCAAGGGCCAGGGCTTCTAAATGGGTTGTTGTTGTTAGGTGCCAAGGAGTTGGTGTCTGACTCATAGCAACCCTAAGTACAACAGATGAAACACTATTGTCGTGCTTCTCTGCTATTCATAGGGTTTTCAGTAACTGATTGTTTTTTAGTAGTGGGCTGCCTGTTCTTCTCCCAAGCCTATAGCACCTGGTATTGCTAGTCGGTTTCCCATCCAAGTACTAACCAGGCCCAAGCCTGCTTAGCTTCTGAGATCTGACAGGATTAGACACCACAGTGGCACAGCTGTGGGCTCTAAATGGGTAAAAGGGCCTCAACAGAGGGCCTGGCACATCCCAGCTATGACAGCTACTGCTGCCCTGTCTGGGCCTTCCCCTATCTGTACCCTACCTGCGCTCCAAAAGTAAATACACACACTAGCTGGGTCATGTGACTAGAACAAATAGAGGAGTGTTCTCAGATACTATTAATCTCCATACATACAGGTATGTCATATTTCAATTCCAGTCTTATTTTTCCCTCTGATTTTCCTGAATTATTTCTCTCATTATCATTTCTCTGAGAAAGATAGGTGTCAGGTTTAGTTTAGGATTGGATTGTTTATTTACATGGAAAATAATAACCGTCCTCTATTGAGCACTTCTTATTTGCCCAGCATTATGCTGAGCACTTCACATTCATTATGTCATTTAATTCTCACAACAAACTGATGAGGTACGAACTAGCATTTCCTTATTTTACTCACAGGTGAAGAAATTGAAGCTTGATGAAGAAAAGTGGTTTGCCTGTAGGTTACATATTAAGTGGCAACACTAAGACCTGAACCCAGGCAGACTGACTCTAGACCTTATGTCTTAAACACTACAGCATATGGGTAAGGAGAGTGAAGCACAAAAACAACAACAACAACAAAACAAAAACAAAAACAAAAACAAAAACAAAAACCCACCCTGGAAATCACTTAAAGTTCCAAACTAAGGACCATTAGGGTTTGGCCCAAAGGCTCATGTGTTAAAGGCTCAGAGCCTCGCTGATGGGGCTACTGGGATATGAGCGGATCGTGAGGGTGCTGACTTCAGCAATGGATTAGTTCTCTGATGAGGTCCCAGTAGAATGGGCTATTAGGAGGTGGGGCCTGCTCAGAGACAGTGGCTCCAAGGGCCATGACTTTGAAGGGTTCGTCTTCTCTTAAGCCCCTCCCACTTCTGGCCACCAAGACTTGAGCAGCTGTGCGGTGCTACCCTCTGCCCACTGTGAAGCTCTGCCTTGCCACAGGCCCACAGTGATGGGGACAAATGACTGTGGACTGAGACTTCAGAAACTGTGAGCCAAACCAGAGCTTTCTTCTCCAAATGGACTCTCTCGGATAGTTTACCACAGCAGGGGAAAGCTGCCTGACACAAGGATTTTTGTCCTAATATCCAAACCAGCATTACATCCAGTTGTCTTTAGTTAAGTATGGGAGCAAACAGAGAAGAGCCAGCTTCCTTCCGGAGCCCTGTCCACGCAGTCCCTCCCCATCAGTTGCACAGCTCTGGTTTCTCAGAGGCAAGGCAGGATGCACTTGAAGTTTTCCGTGGTCCGGTGCCTGGACTCTTTCTACTTATCAGCCTGCTGGGATGGATTCAGGTTCCAGGGGACTTGAAATGTAAGTGTTGTGAAGTGAGCACTTCAAAAAATGCACAATTATGGATACAAAATTAGAATTATTTATTTACTTAAAATAAGAAACAGTTACTATCAAGTGATAAATGTCAGAAAGCTAATAAATGCCATAAACATCTTAAAATCCATACACATAAAATTACATTTCTCTTAGGAACTGCCTGAAACCTCCATACTATGGTGCTTTTTCCTCTTATTATTTTTCCCTACATAGTTTTGAATGCCTCTTCCTACAAACCACCAAAAACTAAGTCAGCCATTTCCTTAGGATGATTGATTGATTTTTACTTAATTGATAGTCGAGATGCACAAAACATCAGCAATTTTACATATAGGCATTATTGCTTCAAGTAGTGTTATTATAGGTTTTTGCCATACAAACAGAAATTCTGACAAATTCTGTTTCATGAAATTAATGTCAAAAAATAAATGGTGTAGAGCATTTGTACTTATATATATGGAATTATCAAGTATATTCCTTTCTTTTTTCTTTTTCTTTTGCAGTACTGGGAGCCCACAGTCTTGCACAACACTTGCTAGACAAGTGCTCTACTACTGAGCTGCAACCCCAGACTCTTTGTAATGTTTTTATTTTTAGATAGGGTCTCACTAAATTGAGCAGGTTACCTCTGGCCTTGAGCTCATGATCCTCCTGCCTCATCCTCCCACATAGCTGAGATTACAAGTGTGTGCCACTATGCGTGGCTATGTGTGGTATATTCCTTTCAAGTTCACTTCTGTTATGACTAAGCAGTAGCTAGAATTCCATCCTCCACTTATAAACTTATATGTTGGTGAAGAATTATTCACAGGCCAACTTCTTCCATCCTTTTCAAAATTTTGCTATCTAGTGCTGGGTGTCATAGGACATATGCATATAAGAATAGGGCCTCTGACCTTTAGGCTAAAATTAAGGTGTCAGCAAGATTGCATGTCTTCTGGAGGCTTCTAGGGAGAATCCCTTTCCTTTGACTTTTCCAGCTTACAGAGGCCTCCTGTTGTCCCTGACTCATGGTCCCTTCCTCTAACATCAAAACACACCATGCAACCTTGAGTTCCCTTGTCTTATCTTCTTTTCCTAACTCTGACCCTCTTATTTCTCTCTTATAAGGACCTGTGTGATAACATGGACCCACCCAGATAATCCAAAATAATTTCTCCATCTCAAGACCCTTAACCCATCAGCGAAGTCTCTTCTGCCAAGTAGAATGTTTACAGATACTGAGGATATGGGTGTAGATATCTTTGGAGGCCATTATTCTGTCTAAGAAATCACTCCTATGGCATTTGGTTTTAGAGATAATGACTGGAACCCACAGCATTTTGACCTTCTGACTTGTAGGCTATGTTTCTTCATTGAAACAATACTTTTACTGAAGTAGAACTTTTTTTTTTTGCGGTACTGGGGGTTGAACCCAGGGCCTCATGCCTGTATGCTTTGCAAGTGCCAGGCCACTGAGCTGCGCTCCGAGCCCATTTTTTTTTACTTTTTGAGACAGGGTCTCACTAAATTATGCGGACTGCCTCTGGTCTTGAACTTGCGATCCTCCTGCCTCCGCCTCCCACGCCACTGGGATTATGGGCGCCCAGCAGTAGAACTTTTTGTTGTTGTTGTTGTAGTATTGGAGAATTGAACTCAGGACCTCACCAGTGCTCTACCACGGAGCTGTATCCCCAGCCCATTTCTTACTTTTTATTTTGAAGCAGAGTCTTGCTAAGTTATGCAGGCTGCCTCTGGCCTCAAATTTGTGATCCAACTGCCTCTACCTCTTAAGGCACTGGGATTACAGGTGTGCACCATGGCACCAGGCTTAAAATAGAATTTCTTTCTTTCTTTTTTGATGTAGTAAGGGGCTGAAGCCACAGCCTCACACATACTTTGCAAGTGTTCTACCTCTGAGCCACACCCCCAGCCCATTTTTTTCACTCTTTTATCTTGAGTCAAGGCCTCTGGCCTTGAACTTGCGATCCTTCTGCCTCTGCTTCCCCAGTTTCTGGGAGTACAGACATGAGCCACCACACATGGCTTTAAAGTAGAATTTTTAAGAAAGCATTTTCATGTCCAGAAAAAATTTACTGGACACAAAGACCACAAAGAGGTCTGTATTCATATCAAGATGTAGTATAGATGTCAGGGTAATTGACTCTTGATTTTAGCAATGTATAATCTGAATGAGTTGATGTGGCATAGATATTCGATTCTCCCTTCTCCTCCCCTATCAGCTCCTTCCTCATTGCCTGATCAATTCTGGGAGATGCTCAATGTGTTCTATGAGTAAGGACTCACTCGCTTTTCTCTCCTCTTCTGAACACGGCTTCTATTGAAACTCACTTGGCTTAAGGGACAAGATTAAGACATTTGTTTAATGATGGCTCTCAGAGGGCTGACAACTACTTAAGGAGGATATATGATAATTGAAAACATTTTCAGAAGAATATGGCTGCAGATTGCCTCCATATAAGTTAATAAGCAGAAGAATTCCTGACATATTCTAGGTGTTCAATAAATGTTTATTGAACTAATTGCACAATTATAGATAATGAATGTAGTATGAGGAGCTAACTTCTCCAGATATCCTGGCTGAGACAGAACAGTGGTCATGAAGGTAAAAATAGAAAGAAGGGAAGAGTTCCTGAGATCTAAGGAACAGCTAATGGACGATGGAGACGAAAAAACTGTTTCCAAACTTGGTGTCTGCCATCGCACATTGAAACATTCTTAGGCCTGACTCAACAAAGTGCCACCACTGAGTCATCTGACCACTTCCTGGGTTCTCCCCCTCGAAGCCTTCACACCCAGGGTCTGCTCACACCCCACCCTGCTGGGGAATGATCTCAACAGGGTTCATTAACCAAAGCCCTGACAGCCCCTGCTATGTCATGGTCCCTGTGGAAACCAGGATCCCATCCCTGGAGACTGAGATTGGAGAGGGTTTGAATAACAACAATTAGTTGGGAATTTCCTCTTAAGTGTCATCAGTGAGAATCATCTGACCTCGAAAGCAAGACTTTGTGTGGTGAGAAAGGGTGGTGCATGCCTTACAGGAAATTTTAAAATGACTTCAGGGCATTACATACATGATTAACCAAAGGGTAATGTGTGGCCTCTGATTTTGAAAGAAGAAGAATTGGAGGTGCCGGCAGATGTCCGTGAGGAAGGGTGGGCTTGATGATACTGTCTAAGGGGAAAAGAGCCCCCTATGGCCTTATTCATTCATTCATTCATTCAGCAAATATGTGTTGAGCATTTGTTATGGGACAAGCTACTGTTCCAGTCCTTCTTCTTCCTCACCCTTATTTACTCCTCCTGCCAGCTCTCTTTTGTTGTTCTCAATTTGAATATTTTTCATACTCAAAGCTGTATAAACTTTTCATCACCAGACTCTTTGATCTAGGAACAGTAGCAGCCCTTTGAATAGCAGAATATGAATATTTGTTACATAATTTCACTTTTTCTAGAGACTTTGAACATAACCATGTCAGGAAAGTGTGAAGTTCAAGGGTTCTCATGATCTGACCACACCCTGGCCTCCTTTTGGTCTTCTTATTTCCTCTCCATAGTGTTTTTAATTTTTACCCAATTTGGCCACACTCTTTTGAGGCTAATTATAGACTGGCCTTGCAATCTTCACAAGATTTGCACATGACAAGTTCTGATTTGCTTGTTAGTCAGTGAAGGCAATCTTTAAAATGAAGCTTCATAAATAACCAAAAGGAAGATTTTATACTCAACAGTAAAGCTAATTTATACTTACAAGGATTTTTTTCATGATGCATTATACAGTGTTAGGCATAATATTTTAATCTCCTACACTTTAACACACATTTCAGCCATGCTGACTTTGATTGACCTATGGCATCTGGATGCTTCATAATATATTGTGGGATATATAGCAGCACATCATATTATGGGCTGTAATGTGTTATTTTGCAAGGTCTTATGGCTCCCTCAGTTTCTTAGACACACACATATATACACAAGCACTTAAATGCTTATATTTAATGGTCCCCAAACTAAAATAATATTTCTGTTTCTTCTATTACCTGCTTGCTATTTTCTACTAGCTGAACAAAAACAACTCTGTTCATTTCTGAGAAACTCTAAATGTGTTTGTATGGGTAGCAACACATGCCAACAACCTAAATATAGAATATTTTTTTTTGCCTAGGGTTTTCTCAGCATTCATCATAAAGTATCATCAATGACCTGACCAATAAATAACCTATCAGGAGAAAATGTGTTATCATAAACAAGCTGCATAGAGATCTGGGTTCTAGAAATAGTTTTACTACTAATTAGAATGCAACCTTAAACAGACTATTACCTTCCTTACCTGTTTCTTGTCTCATGAGATAAGATTGGGTAATGTATATTAAAGCAGTTTGAACAATTTAATCTCCTACATAGACAACGTTTGAAGTTAACCATGTCCAAGTTTGTAGAGTTGCTTAATGAAAACTATTTTCCTGTGCCTAAGAATATCAGATGTAAAAGTATTTTTTAAAATAGGTATTGATCAACTTTTAAGACAACCAACCACATTTATTAAAAGAAATTGTGTAGATCATGTTATTTTAGATGCTGCAAATTCCTTTCATTTATATTCCAAGATTCAAATTCAGGCCCCTTGCATGACACTCAAACTCTTCACCTCTCACTTAATGAGATTCAGACACTTTTCAAAATACTGACAGCTTTTGATAGCTGTCCTTCAAAAATCCAAGTGGACAGAAGCTTCACTTTTCATCTGATTTTGTACATACACAAGCAATCAAAAGATTAAAAGGACCTACCAGTTTTACAATGTGTTATTCACTGACACTGGCAGTGTGTTGGCACTGTGTTTTGACTGCACTGTCAGGAGCATATTTACAGGGAAGAATTCCACCTAGATTCTTTTGTTCAGCTCATTACAATTGATTTGTTACTAGTGTAAACTCAGGGTTATTATAATAATTAGTGCAGACATTAATGTAATGAAATAGTGTTTCCCAGCTAAAGTTATACTCAAATGCAATACTGTTTCTCTCCTATTCTTACATAGAGTCCTCCCAACACTGTGGCATGGAGGAGGTTTTTGATGCTCGGTATTAAGCTGAGGTTCCTTTACTTGTATTCTTTTTTGTTTTCCCTATTGAATTTTCCCAGGTCACAATTACACCTAGTTTGTATAATTCAATGCCAGTGAAGTGACAAAACACTGCCATAAAAGTCAAAGGCAGGATTTGAAGAGTGCAGGTGTTCTGAAGATTGCACACCAGGCAACATCTGACTGTGGGATTCATTACGGCTTATGGGAAGATAGCAGCACTTGAAGGCCTCCAATGAGAGATGCACATCTGTAGCTGTCTGCCAAGCCATACAGATGTGGAGAGAATGTTTAAAATCATCTAATAGAGACATATTCAAGACCACCTGAGCCACCTTTATGGCTCTTGTCCCTGGTTTGTTAGAGCAGTGGGCTTGCACACCTGCTAAGAAGTGTGAACACCCCTCTAGGCCTTTGTAAAAGGCATCTGTGGGTAACTTTTGATAGCTTTTACAAAACATGCAGTAACTTTCAGAGTGAATTCCCTTCAGCTGCTTTCTAGTCAAGGGAAGGAGGTATAAACATTTCTCTGTGGGCCAGAATTCCAAATGCCACTTGGATCCTGGGTTTGGGATCATTTTATATTGTGTGTGCATGTATTTCAGGCATGTTCAAGCTGAGAGGTTTAGGTGCTCTGGAAAAATCACAGGTTCCTGTTGTAAAATCACCTTTGTAATAAAGTTGAGAATGGGGATTTGAAATAAACAATAATAAATCATTCAGCTGTGAACAAAATGTGACAATATCCTTTTGGCATCTATATTTAGCAACATCAATTGCCACTTTATGTATAAAAGTAATGAATAAGGAGATTTCGAGGGGGGGTGGTAATTGCAAGGATCGCCGGAACTGTAAACTCGCTAATTCTTTCCCCCTGTGTTAGGAGATTGAACACAGGCCCCACGCATGCTCAGCAAGGCGCTCCACCACTGGGCCACAGCCCCCAACCGAAAGCTTGAGTTTTCAGTGGAAGAATGTGGCGTGGAAGCCGCTGTTGGGGTGAACACAAACAAAAGCTTAGCCCATGCTTTCTCTCTTGCTTGGGACCCTGAAACACTGTCCAGGACGGTCTTCTTTGAGCGAGGCTCGCCCTCAGAGGTAAGAGACCCCTGGGTTTCGAAGCTTCAGAAACTTACGGGTGGCAAATTCTTCCATATGCCACGTCAGCACTTTCTTCAGGAAAGTTGACTCTAAACAATGATGACTATTTTCTATTAACATATTTTGGTGTGTGGATAGTTAATTCTCTGCCAGCTTCACTCAACACTCGAGTTGGTCTTTGCTTTCTTTCTGTGAGACCCGGTCTCACTTTGGGGCTCAGGGTGGCCTCCACCTCGCGGTTCTGCTGCGTCAGCCTCCGAGCGCTGGAGTTCCTGGCGTGGGCCACGTTGGCTAGGACAGCACTGGAGCCTTTTGCTTCTGTGAATCCTTCTTTTGCATAGCCCTTCTTTTCTCCTTCAGCCTCCACGTGTAGTTCTTTGCCTCCCTGCTGGGTCTGCCTTTCCTGCCGGAGCTGCCTGGGGGGCGCACAAGCGTTCTCTGAGCCCAGGCCAGAGCGTGTGAACTTAAGGCCATGGCCTTGAGTTCACTCCTCTGCGATTTCTTCCGGGAGGTCATAGGTTGCCATGCTCTTTTTGTGCCATTTCCACAAATGTCCTTAGTAAAGATGGAAAAGCACCAAGTACACATAAATGATGGCAAAGATAAAAGATACACAGAGACTCCAGCTCTGGGAATCCTTGCTTAGTGATGCTGTCCTTTTTTCTTATCTTAATTCCTTCTTCGTGCATTCCTTCCTTCCAAAGTATCCATTAAGCTACTGCTATGTGCTGGTTTTTCGGACTCGACTCGACGGCACCTAACAACAACAACAACAATGTGCTGGTACGACAGAAAACCGATGGTACATTTAAATGAAGTGATTTACATAGTGTTTAATAAAGAAGTTTGCAAAGATATGGACTGGCGTTGATGCATAAACATAGTATGGGTGCAAAATTCCAGTTCTTGGTAACAGTGAGAGGCCATTACCACCCCTAGTCATGGAAGGGTATTAGGGTTTTTTTTGTTTTTTTTTTTATTAGAAATTTTTAATGTACATCTTAATGTGTTTCATTTTGACATGCTTTTCATTGTGACATTTCCATATATGCATTTTGATACACATTATTCATATAGGTTACCCCTTAGCCTCCCCTATGCTTCCCCCCCCACCCTTCCCATCTAAGTTTCCCATCTAAGTCTTCCCTATGTTTTACTTAGTATTAGTACAAACAGGTTGCAACAACTCAGAAAGGAAAGTCGTATGGATAAAGTCTCCTTTGTAGGACAGCTTGTAAGTGTCCTAGCCATATTTACTACTGAGGGACAGTGGTGGGCACTGTGACATTGTTCCTTGACTTTCCTCAACAAATGCTGATACCGGTGGTCACTAGCTCTCAGATTCCCATTCAAGGAAAACCATGTCAGAGGTGTGAGAAGGAAAGGTATGTTTCTTATTAATTACCCTGAAGTAGGCTACAGGGAGCCATGAGCGGGAGAATTGGGTTTAATGTAGTACCAGAGCCATTTTAAAAGCAGCCTCCAAGAGAGTGAAATGCGGGGTCTGATGGTGTCACAGGTAGATGTTTCTCCTCCTATGGGTCCCTATCCTGCCCCACCATATTTCCATCATGGGCTCTCTATGAGCAAAGTCAAGTCTTTCCTGTAGCCATAATTGGGGAATTGGATTAACTCGAATTTGTATAGCAAATAAAGAGAGATTAAGGACTGATAGAAAAACTGAGAATTTGTCTTTAGCTTCCATGATCCCTGAAGATATCCCCACATTCCTTGCTTCAGACATCCTTTTACCCTAGCATAAATCTCCTAGACCAATGCTTCAAATACTCCACATCTTGTGGTTACTGTTTCGTTTCCTTTCCTACCCCCTGCCAATGTGACCTTTCATTTTACTGTGAAAATTACTTATTCTCAAGTATAATGCTTCCAAGTTTCCATATTTTCTATGGAGTTACTTGGAAAAAACCTAATTATAGAAACAAGCACTAACACTTCCTGAGTTATTACTTCATATTTTTGAATACTTAATGCCCCAAACTGCATGCTAAACAAGTTACATAATCATCTCATTTAATTCTCATAACAACTCCTATACCCTGACAAAATTCAGCCATTCATTCAATCACTCAGTCTGTCTACAAATATGGCCCTAGTGTCTTTTGTAAATGAGGGACTATTCTAGTCCCTGGAAATACATTGCTGAATAGACACAGGTCTCATTGAGCTTAAAGTATAGCCAAGGAAAGAGATAACAAACAAGATCAATGAGGTAGTTTCAGATAGTAAGAAGTGGCATAAAGAAAACTAAATAGGTTAGTGCAGTAAAGATGGGCTTTAAATAGAGTGATCAGGGAAGACCTCTTGGAGGCTGTAACAGACCTGACTGATAGGAGTCAGACATACAGATATTTAGAACACTCTACAAAGAGGAAGGAAAGAGCATAAAGGTTCTGGAACTGTAGATAAATTAAGAGAAACAGAAGGAAAGCCAGAGTGGCTGGATCATCATTAGCCAAGGGTGGAGTGTTAGAGTAGGAAATGTGATCATAGGTGAACACCAGTGCCTACAAGGCCTTATAAGTAATGGGAAGGGGGTTAGATTATGTTCTGAGCATCAGAACAGAGGCAGGGCATTGCTTGATTTATAATTTTAAAATATCACCATGGATAGCGATTGTAGGCATCCAAGATTGTAAACAGAGAAACAAGTTAAGGACCATTGTTATGGTTTGCACGGGTGACCCCCAAAGGTCCATGTGTTAGACCCTTGGTGCCCAATGGGTCCCTATTGGGAGGTGGTGGAAAATTTAACAGGTAGAGTCTAGGGGAGGTATTTGGATCATTGAGAGAATAACCTTGAAGGAGATTATGGGACCTCAGTCTCTTCTTCTCTCTCTGTTTCCCTTTGCAGCCATGGAGGGAGCAGTTTGGCTTAGCCCTGCACTCCTCCTATGATGCTATGTGCTTCCTCACCACAGACGTCGAAACAATAGGAACAACCAGTCACACACAAGGATCTCTATAACTGTGAGCCCAAATCAACATTTTCTCTTTATAAATTGATTATCTTAGGTATTTGTTATAGTAACTGAAAGCTAATTAATGCAACTTTTGAATGGTTCAGGAGAAAGATCATGGTGCCTTAGACTATTATGATAGAAGTGAAAATGAAAATGATTCAGTATTCAGGAAAAGATGCAGGAGAAGTTTGGGAAGCAGATCTGTTAGGTATTAGGATGGCTGTGGGTAAGGGCAATGGGAAGAAAATGAGAGATGACTCAGTTTTTAGCTTGAACAGGCAGGTTGTGTCATAACTGGGAAGAAAATGAATAGAAAAAGAGTAGAGTTGTTTCTTTGTTTTGGTTGGGGTTGGGTTGAGGAAATCCAGAAGATTTTTTGACACACCTTTAGGCTCCCAATAAAGATTCCCACTTGGATATTTAGCCTGACACCCAGCGGACTAGTCAGAGCTGGACATGTAAACTGGGGAGTTATTAACATTGTACCTATATAGGTGGTATTTAGAAGCTTGGGAATGAATTAGATATCCTAGTAACACTGCAGGAAAAAAAAAGACAATAGAGTTTAGGCCTGATTTCTGAGTCACTGTAAGATGTAAAGTTTAGGTGGCTAGGAAGGATGCAGCAGAGGAAACTAAAAAGGAGTGGTCACTAAAGTAGGTGGAAAACTGTGAGAAAAGGGACTCCCAGGAAGCCAGGAGATGAAAATGTTTCAAGAAGGAGAAAGTGATCCACTGTTTTGGTTGATGCTAGCAGGCTGAATAATATGGCAACGGAGAGTGACCATGGAATGGCAGGGAGGCCAGGGGACTAAGGCTTGATTTGAGGGAAGTGAGAAGTGAGGAGGTAGTAATAGCCAGGAGGAATTCAAGGCTAAGTGAATGAGGGGGGTGGGGAGGAGCTTGCTCACAGTTTGAATCTAATTCAAGATTTGAACCCAGGACCCGTGTCTTCAAAGCACTCCTCACAGAATTACATCTGGGTCAGGGAGAAGGATAAAGGTGACACCTAGTCATCTCCACCCCTTCTTTTATGAGTAACCAAGGCTCAGTGGCATCATAAAACCAATGAGCTGTGAATGTTTTCTAATCCAGAGAAAAGCTGTAAAACTCTGACCAGACAGGTCCTGCGGAGCAAAAAGGGTGCCAGGGAAGGGAGCATAATGGGAAATATTTTGAGAAAGTATCTGTCAAATTATATAAATTATTTACATATGCATAAGTGTTTACAGCTCATAAAACATCATATTATGTATCACCCATTTGATTTCTGCAGCAGCCCACTAAATTAAAGGTAATTCTAATATGTCAAGAAGCCATATACCTGAATGGCAACTCATGAGGAAGGCAGAACAAGGATTACAGGTGGATGTGAATCATGTAAGATATTAAATCATTTTTGTTTTCAGTCAGCATAGCTAGTTTGATCTCTGTCTTTATGTGTGTGAATGCTTCAAATCTCTGTAGTATTATAGCATGCGTTCATGTATTCATCGACTCAGGCATCCACACATCCACAGATCCAGCCACGTATCCTTCCACCCATCTATCCATCCATTCAGCAGACTTGCACTGCACACCTCGCTTTAGGCTTGTTATAGAGACTTCATCATCAAATCTTGGCTTTTATCCTTGAGAAACTTACATTTTGTTGAGATGAAAATGTCATAAAACTAAGAAGAGCAACATTTGCTATGATAATCATCCAGAAGTGTATTATACCTTATATTGCAAGGGTCAATACACAGAGAAATTTGCTTTTCAGAAGACATGTTATAGGACACAAAGAAAGAATTGGGCAATTTGTTCTGGATAGGGTAAAATGGCTTCATAGCAATATCTCCAGATTACGTTGAAGTAGAGTTGCAAGATATGTTGTACTGATTAGTCAGTCAGAAAGAATGACGTGACTAAGGGCATGGGGGGGGTGAAAAGATGCTGGTGTTTGTGGATTATAGATAGTTTAGCATGACTGAGTGTGGATGGAGATGTTCTTGTTAGTTGCCGATGAGTCATGTCCAACTCATAGTGACCCTCATAGGGTTTCCAATGGCTGATTGTTTTGGGAGTGAGCTGCCACATCCTGCTCCAGTTTTTGCAGTGCTGGGGATTGAACCCAGGGCCTCTGAGAGCACAGAGCAGCACTCTACCAGCTGAGCTAAACCCCAGCCCATGGTTGAAGATGGAGAAAGTAAAGTGATAAGTAAGAATAGATAGGTATTAGTAATGGATAAATTTTATATGTAAGAATTATTTCAGTGAAACTTCCTATAAGCCCAAAGAGATTCATACTATTATTAATCCCATTTTATGTATGTGGAAATTAAGACATTGAGATTTTAAATTACTTTCCATAGAGCTAGGTGTCTGAATTGGGACTTGAACCCAGGCAAACTGGCTGTAGAGACCTTCTCTTAAATGCCACATGGAAGGCTTGTTATGCAATTCTACAAGGTTTGGGCTTTTATCTCTAGAAAGTGCAGATCTGATGACATTTCATATGCTACCACTTCCACAGAATCTTGTGGTTCCCTGGATAGGATCCATGATATCTATGAGTCTGGATGGAAAAAACTTTACATCTTTACTTACAAAAATGTCTAACTGTACTTTAGTTACAAATTTAGGCAACAAATGTTAGTAGTATTCACAATACTTGTGACTGAAATAGCATTTACATTCATTGCTACTCAAAATTGTAACAGTTATTAGACTTGTTTATTACATCTTATTATTTCATGTGTCAACAAAGATATACATATTATACATATACATATTATATCACAAATTTGACTTTTAAATCTTGATAACTCAATATAATTACTTTCTTTTGTATTATCCACATTTAATTTCCTTATTAGGAGGAGAGATCTATAGACTTCTCTAGATAGCCAAAGAATCAAGGCATATGCATATAATAAAGTACAAACTACTGGTCTAGTTCAAATTCCCACATAATATACAATCCTCCTTGTTTTCCATTACCTAGGGCAAAGTGTGCATAATTAGTATAAGGTTTCCAGTGACTGAGGAATTCACTTTCTAAAAAGTAAATATGTTTTATTTCTTTAAAACTCAAAGTTTAAACTTTTCTCAAACTGAGAGTTGATGTTGTTGTGTTAGGTGCCATTGAGTCTGGTTGGACTCATAGTGACCCTATGTACAACAAAACATTCCCTAACACTGTCATGCACACTTTCTTTTTCATATTATGCCCATTTTGTAGACACTGTGTCATTCATCTAGTTGAGGATCTTCTTTTTTTGTTGACTCACCACTCTCCCAAACATGATGTTCTTCTCCAGGGACTGATCCCTGGAGAATATGCCCCAAATACATAAGATGCAGTTTAGCCAGCCTTGCTTTCAAGGAGCACTCTCATTGCATTTCTAGGACAGATCTATTGATTCTTTTGGCAGTCCATGGTATATTCAATATTTATCTCCCAGCACCATAATTCAAAAGTATCAGTTCTTCTCCTGTCTCCCTTATTCAACATCCAGCTTTGACAAACATATGATGTGACTGAAAATGCCATGGCATGAGTCAGGTCCATCTTTGTGTTCAGTGTGACATCTTTACTTTTTAACACTTTAAAGGGATCTTTTGCAACAGCTTTTCCCAATGCAATGTGTCTTTTGATTTCTTGATTGCTGCTTCTGTGGGTGCTGAATCTAGAGCCAAGTAAAACAAAATCATGGACAGCCTCAATCTTTTCTCCATTTATCATGAAGTTGCTTACTGACCCAGTTTTAAGGATTTTTGTTTTATTGATGCTGAGGTAAAATCCATCCTGAAAGCTGTGCTCTTTGATCTTCATCAATAAATGTTTCAAATCTTCTTGACCTTCAGCAAGCAAAGTTATGTCAACTGCATAATGCAGGTTGTTAAAGAGTCTTCTTCCAATTCTGATGCCATGTTGTTCTTCATAAAGTCCAGCTTCTTGGATTATTTGCTCAGCATACAGATTGAAGCGGTATGGTGAAACGATACAGCCCTGACATATACCTTTCCTGATATTTCCTGTTTCCTTGTTCTGTTCAAGTACAAGTAAGTATTCTGGTTTTCCCATTCATTGCAATGTTATCCATAATTTATTGTGATCCACACAGTCAGCTGCTTTTACATAGTCAATAAAACACAGACATCTTTCTGGTATTCTCTGCTTTTGGCCAATATCCATCTAACATCAGCAATGATATCTCTGGTTCCATGCCCTCATCTGAATTGGGCTTGATTTTCCAGCATTTCCCTGTTAATACACTGCTGCAGTCATTTTTGAATGATCTTTAGCAAAATTTTACTTGTGTGAGATATTAATGATATTGCTTGATAGTTTCCAGATTCATTTGGATCCCCTTTCTTGGAAATAGGCACAGATATGAATTTCTTTCAGTCAATTGGCCAGGTAACTGTTTTCCAGATCTCTTGGCATAAACAAATGAGCACCTCCAGTGCTGTATCTGTTTGTTGAAACATCTCTGTTGGTATTCCACCAATTCCTGGAGCCTTGTGTTTCACCAATTCCTTCAATACAGCTTCCATTTCCTCCTCTAGTATCATCGGTTCCTGATCATATACAACCTCTTGACATGGTTGGTCATCCACCAATCTTTTTGGTATAATGACTCTTTGTATTCCTTCCATCTTATTTTGATGTTTCTTGTATTGTATAATAGTTTTCCTGTAGAATCCATCACTATTGCCATTCAGGGCTTGAATTTTTTCTTCAAATCCTTAAGCTTGAGAAAAAAACAGTGTGTTCTTCCCTTTTGGTTCCTCTCTCCAGCTCTTTGCACATGTCATTATAATATTTGATCTTGTCTTCTCAAGCTACCCTTTGAAATCTTCTATTTAGTTCCTTAACTTCATTGTGTCTTCCTTTTACTTTAGCTGCTCGACTTTCAAGAGCAATTTTCTAAGTCTCTTTTGACATGTAATTTGGTCTTTTCTTTTTTTCTGTCTTTTTAGTAACTTTTTGCTTTCCTCATGCATGATGTCTGTGATGTTGTGTCACAACTTGTCTGGTCTTCAATCATTAGTGTGTAATGCATCAAATCTGTTCTTGACATGGTCTCTGAACTCAGGTGGGATATACTGCAGGTCATACCTTGGCTCTTGTACACTTGTTCTAATTTTCTTCATTTCCAGTTTGAACCTGCATATGAGCAGTTGATGATCTGATCCACAATCAGCACTTGGTCTTATTCTGACTTTTGATATTCAGGATTTTCCATCATCTCTTTCCACAAATGTAGTCGGTTTGGTTCCTATATGTTCCATTTGGTGAATTCCATATGTAAAGTCACTGTTTATGTTGGTGAACAAATGTATTTGCAATGAAAAGGTCATTGATTCTAATTTTATCATGGAATCTCCAACATTGTTTCTGTCACCAAGGCCATATTTTCCAACTACTGAGTCATCTTCTTTATTGACTACTTTGAAGAGACAACTCTTTCCCAGGTATCTTTTGAGTGCCTTCCACCCTAGGGGCTCATTTTCCAGCACTGTATCTCACAGTGTTTCTCTGCTATTCATAGGGTTTTCAAATGCTAATATTTTGGGGAGTGGGCTGCCATATCTTTCTCCCTACTCTCTCTTAGCCTGAAAGCTCAGGGGAAACCTGTCCACCATGGGTAACCCTGCTGGTATCTCTAATACAAGCAGCATAGCTTTCAGCATCATAGCAACATGCAGTCCCCCCAGTATGGCAAGATGACAGCAAGTGAGGAATGTTAAGAGTTATAACCACATAAACTTTCTTTCCTCTGTTCCCTTTAGGACTTTCCCTTCCCTCTTGAGCTATATTCTTCTTTTAAAAATGTGAACAATTTCTGTTTGCTTTCTTTGAAATCTGTTTTCCTAAAGGCCAAGGTATCTTTCTGACTCTTCTTAGATTTCCCACTCTTACAAATATCCAAAATACAGGGGTAACCATCTCAGAAGCTTCCTGTCTCTGACACATCATCATCCAGTTCTTCCCTGAAATTAATAGTTGAGTTACAGTTCCCCTTATTGCTTCCTCAGCCATCTGAGAGATGAAACTATTAGTAAAGCAAGATAAGAATTTATCAGATGCATGCTTTTAGCAGAATGAAACTTTCAACAGCTCTCTAGGTAAAGCCCCAGCCCTACCCCTACCACTTCTGGATCTTATTTCTGTGTCAGAGTTGTTGGCTATGTTCAGAAGACACCACACATCTCTCCTCTGTAACCATTTAGTATAAAGCTTTCGTTGATGACAATATCAGTTCTGTTTCTCTCTCCTTTGATCATCACCCAGAGGGTGATATTTTTGCCCTTGGCTTCAAGAATTTTCATACAGGTGCATGCTTTCCTAACAAGTTAGACCTATTTCTTTTGAAAAAGTATATCTTTCCACTGCCATCTTCCAGTTGACAACCATCGCCTTCTTCCCATCAAGTCTCAGTCATTTTTGTTTTCTTTGGTTGTCATTGCAAATTTGCGTTAAGGAAAGACTTCACAATTCCTGGGGACTCTTTATGTCACCTTGGGTGTAGCTGCAGAGTTAGAAAGGACTGTTACAGCACTACTCAAAGGAAACTTGGCCGCAAAAACCCACTTCCCATCACCTTGCCACAGCTGTGAATGCCATTGTCAAGCAATTTGTATTGAACTTTAAAAAATGTTTCAAGACAGAAAACTGTAGTGGGAGTTGGTACAGGCAGTACTTTTACCCTTCCAATTTGTTCTTTGGTGTCAGAGATATAAGTTCATTCAAAGAAAAGAAAAAATTTGTTAAGAACCAGTTTACTCCAAATGCCAAAAGAACAGCACTCAGTTATTTTCTGACTATAGCGAACTAGAATGTTACATAAAAGGAATTCACTAATAATACCACGTCTTTCTTTTCCCCAGATGTTTTGATCCCATTTTTAAGCCTGGGATCAGATCTTTCGGGAAAAAGTAAGGAAAAAAATAAAGGGTGAAAAAGAAAAGTACTCAGTTCTGGAGTTCTTAATCTTAAACATATGTAATATTTTCATAGTATTTTGGAAAATTTTTGAAGTTATACATAACCATTCATGATCTCTTTGGCTTGTCCCTTTTAAAAAAAGAGATTAGGGTAAAATAACACAAACTTTAGAACTTACGGGTGCAAAGCAATAAGGGTTTCTATGGCTGATAGTGCCCAAATGGTTGGGATGCTTGAATGTCAAAGATAAATAAGGAAGCCACAGTGCTTTCCTGTCAATACTGGATGAAATTTTGTGACAGGCTGTGTGGAAGGTGGTAGAAATAGAAATCCCAGTACTGATCATGGAATGAGTGTTAAATAAGTGATATAGTGAAAGATATCCACATTTAGATTTAAATATTTAGGGATCTTAGACATCTCCTTGTCCAACTTAAGCATTCCAAGGATGAGAACCAGTCTGAGAACCAACTGGTGACTAAGCCTGGGCCCCTGTCTGCCAGTCTCTTGCTTATTAGCCTGTTGCTTTGAAGGAATTTCTCGACAGGACACTACTGATCTCTCTCCATCTGTCCTTTAGGATCTACAGCACCATTTCTTTTAGATTTTCCTCTTGTCACCTGACCATTTCCTATAAATTTCAAGTTTTTGTTTCTTCAACCATCTGTTTCTGCTCCTGAAGTTCCCAGTTCAGGTTTTCTTCCCTTTTCAGTGGACATTGTTCTACTGGACAAACTTGTCCACTGCATTATTTCAATTGTGAAGGTAGAAGGGGAAAATGAGTCAGAATAGCAGAAAGGTTCACAAAGGATGGGAAATATCTAGAAAGTTTGGCAGAGTGGGAGTTATCTGTGGCCAAATTTCAGTGGTGTGATGGGTCAGAGGATCCAGAGATAAGGAGAATGGGGAGGGAACACAGGCCATTTTTAATTCACAGAAACTTGGAAGATGGAAATATGGTGGTCAACTGAAAGAGGTTCTTGATTTTTCCTATAGGATGAGAGGTATTTGAGCGAATTGAGCATTGGAATGTAGGAGCAGGTTATAAGGGAAGTTAGAGAGGATGAGAGAACTGTTGTTGTTTTTGTTGTTAGGTGCCATGGAGTCAGGTCTGACTGACAGCAACCCTAGGTACAACAGAACAAAACACTCTTGACACTGTGCCATGCCCAGCGCTATGTCAGTGCTTCTCTGCAATTCATAGAGTTTTCAGTGGCTGATTTTTTGAGATTGTTTTGGGAGTGGGCTGCCACAACCTTCTCCTTCTCCCATTTTTGCAGTGCTGGGGATTGAATCCAGGTCTTTGGAATGTGCAGAGTAAGCACTCTATCAGCTGAGCTAAACCCTAGACCAGAATGGTTGGACTGAAATCCCAGAGGAGTCATGGGAGGTTAGGCCAAGGGAATATATGGAGAAATGGGCCTTGCACAACAGGAGCATGTCCTCCTCTCAAAGTGCAGGAAAGAGGATAAGGGTGCATGAATGTGGACATGTTTCTCTGTGGCAGGATAGTTGGGACACTTTATGTCAGATGATATCTATTTGAAAATAAGTACTGAAGCAAGATTTTCTACTGCTAATGAAAGAGCCCTTGTAAATATCAGCCTCTGTGTTCCAAATGAAAGTGATTAATTTGAAGTGAAGAGATTATAACTAAGAACATGTAAAGAGTCTATACATGACATTAATGATGCAACTGGAGCTGGGAAAAATACCTTAGCAGTGGCTTGGGTCTGTGTGGTGTTTTATTTCCTTCTAGTGGTGTTTATTTGACAGCATATCAGAGAATGAAATTCAAATGATTGATCCAGAATTTTTCTGAGAAGAATTTAGTGCAAGGGAAGTGCACTGAAAGAGAGAGAAATTTAAAGGATCCATCATACATGAACACGTGAAAGTAGCAGGAGACTTGAAAAGCATTTACATACAATGCAATGCATACATTGAAGTATCTTTTTTATAGTTTGATGCTTTTTACCAAGTGTTTATACGCATGTAACCTTTAATATAATCAAAAAACTGTTCTATCGCTACAAAAGTTATTTGGTTTTTACGTTTACTCACACATTTATTACTGAGACTATTCTTCAGTCCTGTGCATAGATAAGTTTCCATGCAGTATAATTTTCTTTCCATTTTAAGAACTACCTTTAATATTTCTTGTGGTGCAGGTCTATTGATGAAAAATTCTCTCAAGTTTTGCCCTTCTGAAAATGTTTTTATTTTTATCTTCATTTTTGAAGAATATTTTCACCGGATGTAGAATTCTGAAAGTGAAGTCTTTTTGTTGTTTTTGTTTTCCTTTTAACACTTAAAAGATATTTTCTTTTATGGTCTTCTGGCTTACAAAGTTCTGCCAAAAAATCCATGGTCAATCTTATCTTTATTCATTTATTCAGAACCCCTTTAGGTCAGAAGACACAAGTAGTTGGTCTTATTCTTTAGATGCTTTAAAGATTTTTCTCTTTATTCCTAGATTTCAGCAATTTGATTTTGACATGCCATGGTGTGCTTTCTTGGGCATTTATAATGCCTGGGGCTTTTTAAACTTCCTAAATCAGTAGGTTCATAGTTTTCGTCAAGTTAGATGAGTTTTAGGCCATTCTTTCTTCAAATATTTTTCTCCCCACCACTCCTAGGCGTACACACATTTCCTCTGCGATTCCAACTGCACTTATTTTAAGCCACATCCCACAAGTATGAAAGATTCTCATTTATTTTTCTTTCTGTGTTTCACTTTGAAATTTTCTGTTGATGTGTTCAAGCATACTGACTTCTTATTCTGTAGTGTTTAATCTACTGTTAAGCTTCATGAGAAAACTTTTCATTTCATATACTGTATTTTTCATCTCTAGAAGTTTTATTTTATTCTCTTAGTATTGTTCATTTCAGTGCTTATGTTTTCCTTTAAATAGTTTAATACAAAACAACTTTTTAAATATCCTCTTGTGCTAACCTCATCACATTGGCCAGTCCTGGGTATGTTGCTGTTAAGTGTTTTCCTGGTTATGGGTCACATTTTCTTATTTTCTTATATGGCAAGTACTTTTCTGTTGGGTGATAAGTGCTTAAATTTTACATTATTGAGATTTGGGATTTTATTTCTTCCTTTAAAGAATTTTGGGTTTTGTTCACCAGGCAGTTAGGATTCTTAGCGATCAGCTTGATACTTTCAAGGTTTAATATTTCTCTATGTGGTTTGAGAGCTGCCTATTTGCCGGGCTAGAATAACCCTGAGCTCACTGAAAGTCCTGACCATCAGTCCTGTTTGAGCTCTAAGAACTGTTTAGTTTATAGGCTACATGTTCTTGTGATTGTTTGTCTGGCTCTCCTAGCCTTGTAGAGCTTCACTCTAAACTTTCATGGCTTGTATTCAGCAAAAAACTCAGAGATCCCCTGTAGATTTCTGGACATATTGGTCTACATACTCTCTTTTATTCTGATTTACAAATATCTGCCACGTGGCCTCGTCAAACTCCAGTGTCTGTCTGTCTTAATTTAACAAAACTACTGTGCTCTCTTGGGTTTGCCCTTCTGCATTGTTGTCTAGAAAGTATCTTTACACAGGAAGTCAAAGCAGTCACCAGGCTTCTCTTGTTCCCTTTCTGTTAAAGGTCATAGTCATGGCTTTGCTGCTATCCAGTGTCTGAAAACAGTTCTTCCATGGATTTTGTCCATAATTTCTCACAATGAGAGTTGATCTGTCCCATAATTAGCAAGAAAAGTCTTATTACATGACATTTATGAAGAAGCTATATTGCCATAGCTCTTTCAACCTGATAAATAATTAAAATTATAGACTGTTTTTATTATTTTAAAATTACCAACAGAAAGAAACATACATCCTTTCCCCATCCAGGATCTCTTCCTATCATCTTCTGTTACCATTGACAAATAGGATGTCAGTAGCTTGAAAAATAAGGTGAAGATATGGTGTAAACAATGGAGTAAGATTTAAGAAACATCTGGATAATCAATGAAACTTACCAAAAAGTTAGCTATTTTCCAATTTACTTGTTTAAGAAAGGGTCATCAATCACTCTATTTTTAAATTTTTAAAATTGAAATGTAATTAACATGTGCAAAGCTCTGGGTTTGGCCCTTAATACTGGAGAGAAAGAAAGAGAGGGGATGGGGAGGCACTTAGCGTATCAGAAAGTTCACTTTTTAAAAATGTACAACTAAGACTCCAGTTGCTCAGGAAATTGCAACAAGAATAGACAACTGGGATTACATGAAATTAAAAAGCTTCTGTACAGCAAAGGAAACAATCAACACAGTTAAGGAAGAACCCACTAAATGGGAGAAAATCTTCACATCCTACACATCTGACAGAGGACTAATTTCTAGAATTTACAAAGAACTCAAAAAAGCAATTCCCAGGACAACAAATAATCCAGTACACAAGTAGGCAAAGGAACTGAACAGAAAGTTCTCAAATGAAGAAGTTCATAAGGCCACGAAACACATGAAAAAGTGCTCAATATCCCTTGCTATGAGAGAAATGCAAATCAAAACAACTCTGAGATTCTACCTAACTCTAGTAAGAATGGCCAAGATCAATAAAACAAATAACAACAAATTCTGGCAAGGTTGTGGAGAAAAGGGAACCCTCTTACACTGTTGTTGGGGCTGTAAATTGGTTCAACCGCTTTGGAAATCAATAAGGAGATATCTCAGAAAATTAAAAATAGAACTGCCATATGACCCAGCTATACTACTTCTGGGAATATACCCAAAGAAAGATGAGTCATCATACCACACAGAGACACGTGCATCTCCATATTCAATGCAGCACTTTCACAATCGCAAGGATATGGAACCAACCAAAGTGCCCATCAACAGAAGAATGGATAAAAAAAAAAAAACTATGGTACATATGCACAATGGAATACTACTCAGCAATAAAAAAATTGAAATAATGTCATCTGTAGCAAAATAGATGGAACTGGAGAACATCATCTTAAGCGAACAAACACAAACTCAAAAAGAGAAATACCATATGTTCTCACTCATGTGGGAGCTGAATCATACTTAAAGGAAGAAAAAATCCTATATATAAATTGATATATAAAAAATGCACAATTAAATTTAGCAAAAAAGGGACAATATAAAGAATAGAAAGAAGGAGAGAGGGAACTAGCAGAGGGAAGCCAAGATCAGGGAAGGTGGGATGGGGAGGAGGGTCAATGTAGAGGGATGAATGCGGAGAGGACGATCTCAGTGTAAACAGTGCAACTTCATGAGCACAGTGGAAAAATAGGGGAATATAACCCAAATAAGCATTTGACTTTTACTACATATTAGCTATAAGGCACCATAAACTTTGTGGGTTGATGAAAGTGTTGCTAGAAGTGAAGGATGCATAAATGGAAAAAGCCAATGCTATATTACTCTATACCCCATCATCATTTACTAATAAAGGGAGAAAAATTTTAAAGTAAAAAAATGTAAAAAAAATTAAAAAGCAATAGCTTAATTTGGCCATCCCAAAATGTATATATGTATATATCAAAACATTATATTGTACATCATAAATATACATAATTTTATATGCCAATAAAATTTTGAATATTTGACAAAAAATGTACAATTGGTTTTTAGTATATTCACAGAATTGTGCAGCCATTACTACTGTCTAATTACAGACAATTTTAATCACCCCAGGAGGAGACTCATACCATTAGCAGTCATTTTTCATTTTCCCTTCCCCTCCTATCCCCTAATTCCTAGGGTCATACCACCTGGCATCTGATCTCATCAGATCTCAGAAGCGAAGCAGGGTTGGCCTGGTTAGTCCTTGGATGGGAGAGAACCTGGGAATACTGGGTGCTGGAGGCTTGAGAGAAGGACCTGGCAGCCCACTCCTGAAACAATCAACCATCAAAAACCCTATGAATAGCAGGGAATCACTGACAATAATGCTGGGCAAGACACAGTGTTGGGGAGTGTTTCATTGTGTTGTAGGTAGGGTTGCTGTGAGTTGAACCAGACTTGAAGGCTCCCAACAATAACCTAACCCTTGGAAACTAATTTTTGTTTCTATGGTTTTCTCTATTGACTTTTTAGATAAATAGAATTATATAATATTTGAGCGTTATGTCTGGCTTCTTTGACTTAGCATGTCTTCACGGTTTATCTATGTTGTGACATGTTTCAATACTTCACTCCATTTTATTGCTGAAAATATTCCATTGTATGGATATACAACTTTTTTTATCTACTTGTTACTTGATGGACATTTAGATTGCTTCAACTTTTTTGTTTATTATGAATAATGCTTTTATAAATGTTCATGTACCAGTTTCTATGTGGGCATGTTTTTATTTCTCTTGAGTAGTTACCTAGAAGTGGAATTGTTGAGTTATTTGATAACTTTGTTTAATATCTTAAGAAACTGTCACACTTTTTGAAAGCAA
This sequence comes from Pedetes capensis, assembly GCA_007922755.1. Taxonomy (NCBI): domain Eukaryota; kingdom Metazoa; phylum Chordata; class Mammalia; order Rodentia; family Pedetidae; genus Pedetes; species Pedetes capensis. The sequence goes on from VMDO01005118.1 coordinate 40,995, forward strand.
CTAAATCATTTTACATTCACACCAGCAATGAATGTGAGTTCTGATTTCTCCACATCCTTGTCAACACTTGTTACTATTTGTCATTCTGGTTATAGCTATCATGTTGTTGTTAGGTGCTGTTGAGTCGGTGTCCGACTCATAGTGACCCTACAGACAACAGGCGAAACACTATTGTTAGTACTTTCCTGCTATTCATAGGGTTTTCAATGGCTGACTGTTTTTTGGGAGTGGATTGCCAGGTGCTTCTCCCAAGCCTGCAGCACCTGGTGTTCCCAGGCAGTCTCCCATCTGAGTACTAACCAGGTTTCACCATGCTTTCCTTCTGAGATCTGACGGGATCGGACACCACAGTGGTATGGCTGCAGGCTATAGCCATCATAGTGGGTATAATATGACATGTCATTGAGATTTTGGTTTGCTTTTTAATAATGAATAATGATGCTGAACACTTTTTCATTAGTCATTTTTTATATCTTTTGAAGACATTTCCATTGAAATATTTTATTTTATTTCTTTTTTAACTGGGTTATTTGTCTTTTTATTGTTGAATGGTAAAGGTATTTTGTATTCTTATAAGGTGTATGGCTTGTAAACATTTTTTCCCATTCTTTTGGTTGTATTTCTGCTTCCTTGATGGTGTCTTTTGAAGCACAAAAGTTTGATAAAGTCCACTCCATCTTGTTTTAAATTTCATTGACTATGATTTTGGTCTCATGTCTAAGAAACTATTGTCTAATCCAAGGTCATGATTATTTATGCCTATGTATTCTTCTAAGAATTTTATCCTTTTAACTCCTAAATATTGGTCTTTGATCCATTCTGAGTTCACATTTCTATATGGTGTGAAGTATTTTCAAAGCATTTTAATCAGTCTGTATTGCTATATGCATTTTGAATGGTCTTCATCTTAAATACTCTGATTTCTTTCACAAAGTTACAAAGATTATATTATTTTACTTTCAGTTAAAACTAATAATCTGTTGTCCTGTTTTTCAAGAAATATAGAGGGAAGACTTTTTTTTTTTGTGGTATTGAGGATTGAAACAAATGCCTTGTGCTTGCGTGCTTTGCAAGTGCTAGACCACTGAGCTGCACCCCCAGCCCCACTTTTTTACTTTTTTGAGACAGAGTCTTGTTAAATTGTGCAGACTGCTTCTGGTCTCGAATTTGTAATCCTCCTGCCTCGCTGGGATTACAGGCATGTGCCACCGCACCCGGCTGGAAGACTATTATTTTAAAGCTCTCTCTTTGGGACTCTTTTGTTGAGAGGATAGATATTAGATTGTTAGTTTGACCTTGCTATATTTCTTACTCTCAGGGAAAATGCTCAATTAAATTTCAAAAAAATCTCTTAGCACTCTATTGGAAGACAGATAAGATATTTTTACAAGTCAACTCTAGAAAACTATATTTTTTTCTGGATATAAAGGGTATTTGAATACTCATTACTGCTAGGTGCCGTCAAGTTGAGTCTGACTCATAGTGACCCTATATCTATAGCAGAACGAAACACTCCCCAATTCTGTGCCAGGCACACAATCTCATTTATGTTTAAGCCCTTTGTTGCAGACACTGTGTCAATCAATCTAGTGGAGGATTTTCCTTTTTTTCATTGAACTGCCACTCTCCCAAACATGATGTCCTTCTCCAGGGATTGGTCCCTATTGACTACATGTTCAAAATACTTAAGATGCAGTCTAGCCATCCTTGCTTCCAAGGAACACCCTGGTTGTACTTCTTCTAGGACAGATCTGTTAGTTCTTTTGGCAGTCCACGGTATATTCAATATTTGTCTCCAGCACCATAATTCAAAAGCATCAATTCTTCCCATCTCCCTTGTTCAATGTCCAGATTTCACAACCATATGATGCAATTGAAAATACCAGGAGTCAGGCGCACCTTTGTTTCAGTGTGACGTCTTTACTTTTCAATTCTCTAAAGAGATCTTTTGCCATAGCTTTTCCCAAAGCAATATGTCTTTTAATTTCTTGACTGCTACTTCCACAGTGTTGATTGTTGAACCAAGGAAAGCAAATTCATGCAAAATCAAGCAAAATCTTTTCTCCATTTATTGTGAAGTTGCATACTGACCAAGTTGTGAGGATTTTTGTTTTGTTGATGTTAAGTCGCAATCCATACTGAAGGCTATGTTCTTTGATCTTCATCAGTAAATGTTTCAAATCCAAAGAGAAACCCTGAGACTTCTTTAATCAAGGTAGGTAGATGTTAAGAATTAACAGGGACATTAGTCTCATCTTTAAATTTTATTTGGAGATTTAAAAAAAAATTATTATTTTAAATTTGCTGTTTTACCACAACTACATCAAAATGGCCTTGTGGAGATATCCTCCTTTAGCAGTAAGACTTTCTCCAAATGGTTTTTATGAAGACCATTTAAAATGACTCTGTTGTATTCTCTAGAGCAGGTGGACAACCCATTCCTATTGTTTTCTTTTTATTTTAAAGTGCTATCCTTCAAGTGGGTTCTAAGTTGATTTATTCTACATGAGTATGACTAATATTTGCATTAGCTCTAGTCCAGTTTGTCAGCTAGTGCTGCAAAGGTTTCTCTGTTTCTCTCTCGGTCAACTTATAATGCTATTTATAAATAACTACTAAGTAACTATAATATGTTGTTCTTAGGTGCCCTCAAATGGAGTCCAACCCATAGCAACCATCATAGGGTTTTCAATGGCTAATTGTTTCTTTCTTTTTTTTTTTTTTCCTGGGATTGTGTCGGGGGTGGGCTGCCACATCCTTGTCCCATTTTTGCAGTGCTAGGGATCAAACCCGGGGCCTTATAGAGTGCAGAGCAGCACTCTACCAACTGAGCCAAACCCTATCCCTAATTCAGTTGTATTAAGAGAGTCATTTATAAAATATGGTATTTTCACAAGTGCAAGTTTGTATATCTTGTTGTTGGTAGGTGCTGTCACATTGGGTTCGATTAATAGCAACCCTGTGTACAGCAGACAAAACACTCCCCAACACTGTGCCATGCCTGGTACTATTGTCTGTGCTTCTTTGCTATTCATAGGATTTTTAATGGCTGATTGTTTTGGCTTTGTCCCAGGCCTGCAGTACCTGGTATTCCCAGGCAGTCTTCCATACAAGGACTAACCAAACCGACCCTGCTTAGCTTTGGCGAACTAATGAGATCAGATTCCAGGGTGATATGACTGTATACAAGTTTGTATACACTTTCATTTAAGCCACTTATAGTTTTACTTTCCATAGTGAGTGAACCAAACAGAAAATGTGTATTTAAAAATGCATCATGTGTAGCCAAACAGAACAGAAGGATAATTTGAGTACTCTGTGGCAAAGGGGTATAGAGATTTTTTTCTTTAAGTCTGGACAAGGCAGCAACTGTTGTTGTTGTTAGATGCCGTCGAGCCGTGTCCAACTCATAGCGACCCTCATAGGGTTTTCAATGGCAGATTGTTTCGGGATTGCCTTGGGAGTGGGTTGCCATGTCCTTTTCCCATTTTTGCAGTGCTGGGAATCAAACTCAGGACCTCAGAGACTGCAAAGCGGCACTCTACCAACTGAGCTAAATCCCAGCCCAGGCAGCAACTAGTGAATGTAAAACTTTGAAAAACTTCACCAACATACCATTCAGCATTCTCACAAATTTTTTGACAGGCTGTCTTGTGATATTGATCTTCAAACTGGTCTTTAGCCTAGAAAACAAATCATAGGTGCTAGGACAGGTTGATATGTGAAACTGTTCCAGTAGAAAGGAAACAATGCAAATGCATAAAAAAGAGTGAAGAAATATGCTCTGGACTTAATATATGCAGGGCATTTGCTTCTTTGCTTTGTCAATATTAGAGAATTTCTTGTTATGTGTTATTAACTGAAGTTGAAAGACCCTAAAAGGCCCAAGTAAGACATTGGAAACAGTTAACATTCAAGCATCATCAGAAGTCTTTTTTCCTATGTTTCAAGCCATATGCTAATCATCAGTTGGAATCAGGTATTTCCTCTCATGGAGTACTATTCCATAGTTAAGTAAAAGATAGGGTTTCCTTTGAAGTATGTGATCACTACTTCTTATAGGGGAACTGACAACGAAATGCATTCATTATTTCTTTTACCATATAGAAACTTGACTTAATGCTTCATAAGGCTATTTATTTTAAGCTATTGTATTAAATTTAATATATCCCTAGGGTTGTATTCATTCCCTCTTAGTAAATTATCCATTATTTTACTTATTTGTTTAATGTAAATCCTCTCATTCACTCAATAAATTTGTTTGGTGAGGATTTATTGAGTAGTAACCAGTTGTAACTAGGCACTGAGGTCCCTGTTACTCTCAGAGAGAGAGACTCATTGGGTTACTTTTGGCTTTAGTAAGCAAATTGGGATGAGCATATAATGGGCCACTGTATTTGAAATAGAATTGTGTGAGCTTCTTGAGACAGGAACTATACTGCATTTATCTTTGTATCTGCAGTCATATCAGAGGCACTCAATTACATTTTTGTTGAACTGGATTGAATAGAATCCTAGAGCATTGACTTGGAAATGTGTGCCTGAGATCATCTAGACCTGCATCTAGTCTAAGAGGTTCATAGAGGTGCCCCAGAACCTGCCAAAAGGTAGAATGACAAGTTATATTTCAAGTAGAGTAGCTTCTCTTTTGCTGTTTGGGCTTCTGTAGATTGCTTTGTTTTTTAAGTAGGTGTCTCCTGCTTAAAGAAAATGGAAAATAATTTATAATTCAGTTGCTTCATTTTACTAATTTCTGTCATTTTGCAAATGAAGCATATCTTTTTTCAGTAATCTACATCAGTTACACATTATTTCATATTATTTACTCTTTCTAAACAACACTACAGTTCAGATCATTTCCTTGGCCCTTAATTCAATAATAATGTAATAATAGCAACAATAATCCCTCCTCCTCTTCTTCCTCTTCTCCTCTTTCTTCTTGTTCTTTTCCTCTTCCTCCTCCTCCTCTGTGGTTGTTTGAAAAAGAAAGGGGGGAGGTAATGTGACATCCTAAAAATAATTCTCAAAAAATGGTGAAGCAATAAAGTACAAAAGCCTTTGAAGATCTCTAGCAAGCTATGTCAGTGTCTGTAATGTGAAACTGCTTGAGGTCTCTTCAGTGCTGTGTGCCTTCACACTGTGAATGAATTCATTAAAAACAATGCAGAATTCATCTGAGGCAGAAAAATAAGGAAACTAATTTTTAAATGACTAAGGACTGATAATAAGATTTTCTGTTAATTTCCCTGGCCTAATGAAGAACACATACATATGCTACCAGCTCATCTTTATCATTAAAAACAAGTTAGAGCTGAGAACATGCACAATCATATTAAGGCTTATCAATTAAAAATTGACTGAGGAAAGATGTTTTGGAGATTTCTGAGACTGTCAGCTCCTGTCAAAGGTGAAAAAGAGATCCAGAGAGCACAGCATCAGTTAATGTTGAGTTCTTTGTTATAAAGCAAGGCAAAACTGCCTTCTCCCACTAACCTGGTGATGATATCTGCTGAAAGGGAGCACTGATCATGTGTTGTATACTTAAAAACTATAGGCTTAGGTCAACCACAGTGATTCATAAATTTCAGAGCTGTGAAATGAGAGTAAGTGTCATTACAGGCAGGTCTCTTCTTTTCTAAGCAGGAAAATATGTTGTTAAGTGCCGTCGAGTCAGTGTCTGTCTTAAAAAGACCCTATGTACAATAGATAAAACACTATTGTCATGCTTTTCTGCTATTCATACGGTTTTCAGTGGAAGATTGTTTTTTGGGAGTGGGCTGCCAGGTCCTTCTTTCAGGAAATTATAGAAAACACTAAAATAAGCACTTTTCTTACAACTGAGATTATAGATGTTTTTAAACTTCAGAGAATGGAATGTACCTCTCTGTTGGACTTTTGTCTTCAATTTTCAAAAATGTTTTATGCACAGAAAATTTCAAAGGCACAATTGAACAAAAATGTTATTTATAAATTCCAGAAATCTGTGAATTTCCTTTTTTTTTCTTTATAAAATGGTCATATTGACCCAACTGAATATTTTGAGTTCATGTGTTTATCAAAAATGTGAATGAGATTAACTTCTGAGAAGCCAGCTGAGGGCATGTGATGGCTGAAGAACATAATATAAGCCAGGCATGGTGATACACTCCTGTAATACCAGCACTTGCAAGGCTGAGGCAAGAGGATCATGAGTTTGAGGCCAGCCACGACCACATGGCAAGACCCTGTCTCAAAAATATGCAACAGCAGCAGAAAGAACACTATACAAAAATAAAGAAATGAAAGTAGTCCTCGGGATAACTTTTACAGTGATGAGCCATCCATGCCATTTGAGTAAGTAAAAGTCAAGTTGATGATGCAGCCGGGAACATGCATCATTAGCCTTCCATTGATACAAGGAAAATGGCTGCTAACATGGCAAGGAAGGAAGAGCTAGGCAATGAGCTAAAGAAGAGCAAGTTGAGCTAAAGTGTTGCAGAGGGAGAATTGGGAGAGATAGGAGTGAAGAATGGATAAATGACCAAGATGGAGAAGTTGAGAAAACATTTACTGAGATGGAATTACCTTAAGTAATAGGTAGCAGAAGACAGAGATGAGTTGGAGCTGATCATTTTTTCTCTTTTATTCCATTTCATCATACCAGAGAGCAAAATGATATGAGAGAACTGTTTTTATAATGAAAATGAAATGACTACTCATGCAACATATCTGTCTGCTGAGTGTCTAAAATGTATATGGCACATGTCTTGGTAAGAAAATAGATTTTGTTCTTATTCCTTATCATACATTATAATTCTAGGTTTTGATTGTTTTCTTTTTGGCAGTACTGAAGGGTTGTACCCAGGGCCTCATACACAACTAGGCAAGTGCTCTTCCAATGAGCTGCCCTCCCAGTCTCTTTTTTATTTTTATTTTGAGTCAGCATCTTGTTAAGTTGCATATGCTGCCTCTGACCTCAAATTGATGAGCCTTCTGCCTCAGCCTCCTGAGTTGGTGGGATTCCAGGTGTGTGTTGTGTTCCATGGTGCCTGACTAATTCTTTATTGCATTTATTGTATAAATTCCCTAAAAGACAATTCCCTTTTGGTTGCGGAGACACATTCTTCAATTTTTTCACTGAGATCTGTCTCATTTTATTTTGTAAGCTTTCGTCCAGTAATCATTTTGAAAAGATAAATTTTTATTTTTGTAAAAATATTTAATTTTTGTATACTTTCAAAAGTTGCATAAGCTTATATCAAAGCTTAAAAGAAAACCAAGCAAAGCACTACCTACAATACTCCTTCCAACTCTGCTTTCCAGGAGTGACATCTTTCAGTAGAAGGTTTACTTTCGTGTTGTCAAATACTATGCTCATACACCATTACACTTCTTTTACATACACACATACACACAGATTTCCCTAGAATGGGATGGGCAGTTTCCCTCATATGAACAGTGCTGTTGTTGTTGTTGTTGTTGTTGTTGTTGTTTTTGTTGTTGTTGTTGTTACAGCTTTCCATAAGTCGTGTCCTACTGAACAACTAGTACAGTTTCCCATTTCTGCAAAGTTGTCATGACATGTGGTGCTGGCCCAAGCATATCCAAAAATTAGTTTTTGCAGAATATAAATCTTACAAAGCTGGACCTAGACTGAGTCTCCAGCTTTTCTGGGGGAAATTTCAGATACTATTTGTTAATTAGGAGAGTGTTATTGTTATTCAGAGTTCATCCATCTAATTTGAGGCACATCTGTGAGACTGCTTAGCTGAATGGGGAGCCTCAGCATTAAGTTCTATCTTCATTTGCTCAGGGGACACATGGTGTGTGTAGGAGCCATCATGCTTTGTTTTTACAAATCAAACTCCTAATTAATTACTGAACATACTGCAATTCACTAATCAAGCTGTATTTTTTGAGACATTTCTGACTGATAAATATCTAGTCATCTGGCTTTGCAACATATCCTCTTGTCCTTGCTTTAGACAAAAATGGTGAGAGTAATTGGAAATGTTTCCTTTTGTATGTGATTTGTTCATCATCATGGTACAAGCTTGGAAGAGAACAATTTTCTGCTGACCTCGGTGTATATTCCTGTGGCCCACATTGAGAAGCAGTGTTTTAGAGTCAGAGGAGGTCTGAATGCAAGTCATAAAGACCTGGGATCAGATTCTAGCTTTGCCACTGCCATTGATGGCTTTTCTACTAATTAAACCTAAGGTTTCTATTGGCATAATATATTTTTAATCAAATGAGGAAAGCCATAAAGCGCCTAATAGTTTGTTTGGTATCCACTAGCAGTGAAGTCTCTAATTTCTCCTGCCAATAAATCTATGGAATTCATGTGATTTCTTAGACAAATGCACATAGAGGAAACAATGATGGGCCATACAGTCATAGTAGTTGTTCACTGGAATGCTTGCACCCCAGGTGAGCAGTGGAGTATTTGTAATAGAAGATAAATAAGTAAATAAGAAATTTGCAAGTGCATAATAATCACTCTGTACTTTGTTTTCTGGACTGGAGGTTAGCTCAGTTAGTAGAGTGCTGTTCTGTGCTCTCTGAGGCCCTGAGTTCAATTCCCAGCACCACAAAAATGGGAGAAGGACCTTGAAGCCCACTCCCAAAACAATCACAAAACAGTCATTGAAAACCCTATGAATGACAGAGAAGAACTGACTCGGTGCCTAACATGGCACAGTATCTGGGAGTGTTTCATTCTTTGTACATGGGGTCGCTATGAGTCAACTCGACGGTACCTAACAACAACAACATTATAGATAATTATGTACTTAACCCATTTTCCATGTAGATTAAAAGTTTTGAAGACAGTATTTTATATCCTTCTCTGTATCAAGATCACTATTGCAAGTGACAGGAAGTTTTCTATTGAATAAGTAAATGAAAAAATGTAAGACAACTTCTCACCTTCTATATATTTAGAATGACTTGTTACTTTATATGAATATTTTAGTAAGCATATAAGTAACAAAACTTAAAAGCATTTTTTGAGATTCTTAAGGAAGCAACATAGCACAAAAGTAAAGAGCACTGAGTGCCTTGAATGCACTCCTTGGGCTCAAATTACTGTGTACCAGCTATTAGTTGTTTGAATTGACCTCTCTATGCCTCAGTTCCCCCACAAGGAAACATGAATAACAAGTACCTACATAGTATAGTTCTCATTCATACTCAGTTATTTTATGCAGAACACTAGGAACAATGTCTTGGACATGACAGGGACTTACTAAATGTTCACTATTTTTTTAATACTAGTGAGCTATTTCTCAAATCTCCCAAACTTGGTGGCACCTAACAACAACAACAACAACAACAACATTTCTCAAATAGGACTCCATAATCAAATGGGAGTTCTTGGGAATATATTTGGGAGTCTTCTATTCTGTGTAAGAAGTTTAGATTTTCTATTTATGTATTGGTAAAAAAAAATTAAACTATTAAAAATAGCTGCTGAGTGCTATAGCCCACACCTATAATCCCAGCAACTCATGAGGCTGAGGTAGAAGGATCACAAATTCAAGGCCAGAGGCAGCCTTGCAACTTAGCAAGACCAAGTCTCAAAATAAAATAAAATAAAATAAAAGTTGGGCACTGTGGTACATGCATGTGATCCCATTGATTCTGGAGGCTGAGAAAGGAGAATCATGACTTTGAAGCCAGAAGCAGCCTATACAACTTAGCAAGACCCTGTCTCAAAATTAAAAATTAAAAAAGGAGCTGTGGTTGCAGCTCAGTGGTAGAGCACTTGCCTAGCATGTGCAAGATTCTGGGTTCAACCCTCTAGTACTAAAGAAAAGGAAGGAAGACAGGCAGGCAGGCAGGCTTCTTTTGGAAACCAAGAAATTTTTGAATGCATATTTGCACTTGCCTTAAAGTTGCTTTAAATGATCAACAGATGTGATAGTATTGAACTTTTAGTTGTTCAAACTGGGATTCTGTATTTTCTTGGGAGTTTAATTTTTCTTAAAATTGCAAAATACTAGCCGGGTGCAGTGGTGCATGCCTGTAATCCCAGTGGCTTGGGAGGCAGAGGCGGGAGGATTGCAAGTTTGAGACCAGAAGCAGTCTGCATAATTTAGCGAGACCCCGTCTCAAAAAGTAAAAAAAAGAAAAATGAGCTGGGGGCACAGCTCAGTGGTCCAGCACTTGCAAAGCATGCAGGCGCGAGGCCCTGGGTTCAACTCCCAGTATCGCAAAAAAAAAAAAAAAAAAAAAAAAAAAAAAGAAATACTATTTTAAAACTTCAAGTATATATGTGCTGTAGGTCACAATCAAAATGTTTACAGTGCAAAAATTATCTATCATTCAACAGATATTTGTTGTCATCATAATTATTACTGTCTCTCAGTTCTTTTGGTCTCTTGTCTTCAGGTCCCATGCTAGGATTTCACTTCTTGCCCTATTTGGGTTCTCATTGTTGGGGTGAGTCCAGGGAGGGAATGAGCTCTGGCTACTTATGACTAATAAGTGGTGAGCAGAGTTGATATGTGTTATTTCTGCATCAGAATATTTAATTGCCAGTGCGAGACCTTCCAGAACCCACTTTCTTAGTTTTTGCTGTCCATTGGCTACAACCCTGAGCCTCTCTGCCAACTTTAGTTGGACATACAGCGTGCATGAGAAATAATGCATTTGTTGACTTAAGCTATTGAGAGTGGCATCTTGTTTTTCACCATTATATCCTGACTAGTATGTACCCTTATTTCACCTGCTGTGTCCAAAAACATAATGATAGTTGCTGTGTAAATCAGAAGGAAGCCAGTTTCCCAGTGCAGCTTTTTCTTTTCATTTTTTGCCCTGCGAGGTGATATTCTAAGGGTTGAGGTAATGTGAGCTCTCCATTATCTTGAGCTTCCACTCAACTTGTAATTGCATCAGGTGCATGTTATTCTCTCACCAGTGAGGAGGATAATAAAACATCTACCATCTCTACACTTCTCACCAGATGGCAGGAAAACAGTAAGTATCTACACTTTTATTCTCCCAAGAGAAATGGAGAGCTGATACTGAAAAAAAAAAAAAAAATGAATGTTACTTTTCAAGATGGTCTCATTCAGCTCAATGCTCCATTGACTCCCAGGTTGGATCTCTGTAAGAGTTTCCTTGGAGGGGTTCCTTGAGGCACATTGAGACAGATCCAGAGACCAGTGGTTTTTATAAATAGTGATTGCTTTGTGCTCCATTTTCTGGTTTGGATTGTCAGCAAAAGTCAGTGATCTTTCAGAAGTCATATTTGTCTATGTTACTCTCAGTCAATCACAAGATCCAACTGAGCCCCTTGAAGGCAATTTGATACTCTCTAAAAGAGCAGATCTTTTAGGCATTTGCCTATAGAGCTGCTCTGCCAGCAAGTGTAGGCCCAGTCGAGCTAATGGGAAAATCAAATGGTCTCCTTGCTTTTATGACCATGCACTCTAATAACATTTCTGCTCTTCCCTAAAATGAAACATAGGCTATAAGTTCTTTCTTGTCCCTGAGCTCATTGTCCAAATGCTTCAGAGTTATTCTTCTAAGGGATTGGAGTTGAAATCCTAATATTTTCTCATGGCAGAACCAAAACTCAAAAAAAGAGACTTGACCACAACTAGAAAATTAACTTCATAAACAAACCAACACATATATTCAGTCTGGATTATATACTTTAGGAAAATTTCCCCCAAGACATTAAAAAAAAATCCTAGCTCATACCTAAAACTCCAAATTGTGAACATTGCAGTGAGATACTTTCTCTTTTAGCAACTTTTAGTCCCTATCTTATTGAACACTCATGAATGCATTCAAAAATGTTCTTCTGGAGGCAGTGATCTGAGCACTTAAGCCACTGTATTGCACAAAAAAATGAAAAGTGGAAAAAGAATAGGGCTAGAAAGTTTTAGAGGGAACATGACTATAAAGGATTTTTAAGACATGTCTAGACGTTTGGATGTATCCTAAGGATAATGAAAAGGCTTTAGGACCTGGAAGTGAGTATGTTAGTTGGCTCTTGTGTTGCTGTGATAAAATACTTGATGGAACAATTTAAAGGAGGAAAGATTTATATGGCTCCTTATTCAGAGGAGTTCAGTCCTTAGTGGCAGGGAGGCATGGCTGAGGAGGTGCAGGAGCATATGGCAGAGAGGTCTTCATATCCTGGTGGCTTCTGCTAGCTGGGTCTCGCTTCCCAAAGTTCCACAGCCTCCCAAAACAGTGCTGCCTGCCAGGGACCAAGCCTTCAAACACATGACTTTTTAGGGAAATTTTAGATTTAAACCATGAAAGTGGGTAACAAGGTAAGAGTTGCATTTTTTGTTTCTTTTGTTTTGAGAAAGGGTCTCACTATGTGCATAGGCTGATGTGAAACTCACTATGTAGCCAAGCCTAACCCTGACCCCATGATCTTCCTGCCTCAGCCTCCCGAGTGCTGGGAACAGGTATTTGCCATCATGCCCACCTAAAATTTGCATTTTTACATGAGCACTCTGGTCACAGTTCAAGGGGGTAGGGTCAAAACTGGGAATAAAGATAGAAAGAAAGAATGAGCATTCAGACAAGAGAGATTGGTAGCTTTGACTTGAACATCAAGAAAGAGATTTAGTATGGCAGTACAAATGTGGGAGTCATGACAGAGGTGAGCATTGAAGTCACCTGAGTGGTTGAGATAGCACAGGGGTACATGGAGAAAAAAGGCTGAAGGACAGAACCAACAGGCACACCAGTCTTCAAGGACTAGGCAGGAAAAACAACTGTTGAGGCAAACTCAGAAGTATCAGAGAACAGATACAACAGGAGAATACACTACTCCAGAGCCTAGGGAAAGGATTACCTTAAAAAGGGTACTGTTAAGTCATGTCTTAGAATCAAACTCTTTCTATTACATTTAATAACCAGGAGATCTTTGCTGGAGCAGGCAGTGTCAGTGAACCACAATAGGTGAACAAGTAAAAGAAATGTAAAAGCATGGAGAAAACAAACATAGCTAGATTTTCCAGGAAGGTTGGCTTTGAAAGAAAGGAGAGAAAAGAGAATAATTGGAATAGGCTGGTAGTTTGTGACATAGGCTTAGGAAATGTTCTTTGGTTTTATTGCTAGTTTTAAGTAGACTATAAAAAAGTATAGTTAGAATATTCAGAGTAAGTGGGGGAAGGATTTTCTTCAGAGAATAGATGGGAATGGAATCCAGAGCACAAGTGGAGAGTTATTTATTTGTTTATTTTTGCAGTTCTGGGTGGTTGAACCAACGGCCTGTTGCATGCTAGGCAAGTGCTCTACTAATGAGCTACACCCCCAGACTCTCCGGTTTTTAGTTTTTATTTTGGGATAGGATCTCACTAAACTGTGCAAGGCTGCCTCAGCTTCCCAAGACTCTGGATGACTGGCATGGGATTATAGCCATGGTGCATGGCTAGATTAATTTTAGACATTAGGAAGCACACCTCTTCCACTGGAATTGAAGGGAAGCAGAAAGGATGACTGTGTATACAGCTAAATTTCTAGGTTTGATGGCAGGCAGTTAAGGGAACTGTCATCTGTTAGCTATTTACCTTTGGGAGGAGGAGGTGGGGATCATCTGTTGAAATCAAATGAGGACATAGATGTTGGATGTTTAGAGAAAATGGAGACTCTGAAATAACTGCTGTTAAGAAAGAAGAGAGCACTAACAATGGATACACGAAGGACTTCCCTTCTAATAGGTGGTTAATTATATGTGGCTCTCAAGAGGTTAGATAAGATGATACATACTAAGTTATACATCATTGATACAAATGACATATGGTAGTTTTTGCTGTCAACAATGTTACCATTTTCCTTCTCCAGTTTTTACAGCATAAGTTCTAGCTTTTATTCTAGCTCTATCTCTTCTCTTCACTTTGAGCTATTTGGTTTCTCTTTGTTTCTCCCAGGCTCTTGCTGTCATTCTTCTTTGCCAGCTTCATGGTTTTATGTGGTACCTTCTTGACACCGTCCAGCGTATGGCCTGATCTCCAGTGTATCTCCTCCTGACTCTCTCCCTGTGGAACCATTTCTGACTTCTCTCCTGTGCTCATCCTCAAAACTCAAACAATATAAGAGGAAGTCCCATGAGCATTTTGTAGCTCACCAAAGCCTATTTGCAAGTGAAATCCCAATAATGGGTTTGGATTTCGATAGTATAATTCTATGAATATAACCAAATAGAGGGTAAAATTTAATCATTTATAATTTTATAACATGGAAAACCTTACGAGAGATTTATGCTTCTAGCTTGTAAAATGAGGGAGTTATTTTGTCTTCCATATTTGTAATTGCCAAGCCATATCTTGGGTCAATCTGTCTTTAAAAAAACAAAACAAAACAAAACAAAACCTCCCTTATATAACAAAGGAAAATTGTTTCCCTCCAAAATTTTGCTTCTTCTACTGTTTGAGCTGCTGGAAGAGAAATTTTTGCACATTTGTTTAGAAACTTCCTCCCCTTTTGGAGTTCTTAGCTTCATCTCAGGACCTTCTCTCCATGCTCTAAGACTGGGGTCCTGGCTCTGATTATCTGTAGTTTACCACTGGGGTAGCTATCATACCTCCTTCTCAACTGCTCTTCACTTATCATAGGCAAGCTCCCAACCCCACCCAGGACCCACTCCTGTCCTGTTGTCCTCACCTGCTGTCACTTCCAAGTAGATAATATGAAATCAAACACTGTAGGTGGATGACAGAATGAAAAGACACACAGTGGGTGATTACTGAATGTCAAGGGGAAACAAAGCTCCGTGTTCAGTAGATGATAAGCTATTCCCATTGGCTGGGTCCAAAACTGTATTTCATGAGGTTGGCTGTGTGTATATGAAACCCTGAAATACTTTTTTTCCCCCCGCTAGTACTAGAGAGTTGCATCCTGGGCTTCACGCATGCGAGGTAAGTGCTGTGCCACTGAGTGGCACCCCAGCCCCTTTTTTATTTTTTATATTTTGAGATGGTGTCTTGCTAACTTGGGCACATTGCCTCCAGCTTCTGCCTCGTGGTACTCTTGTCTCAACCTTCCAAGTTGCTAGGATTACAGGCATGAGCCATGGTTCTGGGCTCAAACCTTGAAACTCTTACATCTCATATCTTGACTGCATTTTCAAAGGTATCCAGTATATATTTCAGGGCCTGGGGCTTAACTCAGTTGGTAGAGTGCTTGCTCTGTGTGCTCTGAGGCCCCGGGTTTGGTCCCTAGCATTGCAAGAATGGAAGGACCTGGCAGCCCATTCCCAAAACAATCCTCTATCAGCCATTGTATGAATAGCAGAGAAGCACTGACATAGTGCCTGACATGGCACAGTGTCAGGGAGTGTCTGGTTGTACATAGGGTCACAGTGAGTCGGACCTGACTCAATGGTACCACACACACACACACACACACACACACACACACACAGGGTATATATTTCAATTTGATCATTAAGACAGTGGACCTTCATCAGTGCTTATTGCCTAGGAAATAGTATGAAAGTCCATAATAGTTTTAAAAGTATATAAGGAACATGTTTTGGAAGCCTGGCAGAGGGTACCTGTAGACACACCAGAAGCATCATCACTTCCTCTATCCCAGTGAAGTTTGTTTGAAAGAAATTGAGGATGCAGGTACAAAATAGTTGAGTGATTTTTTTTTTCTGACCAACAGAGCTGCTTGTTAGCAACTTGAAAGGACGCCTAGATCCAAAATAGTATTAAACAAGTGTTTCTTCAATATGAGATCATTATGTTTCTCTTCTAAATCCAAATACTAATTGCAACCTTGCTGTGAGCATACAATATTAAGGCCATCATAGCCATGGCAACAGAATGCAACATGAAGTGGAATCTTATCGTCTGCACAGTGTTAGTGGTTTGGGTGGCAAATGAGCACTTTCTTACATCTCTAATGTCCAACTCCAAAAAGGGGATTGCACAGCATACCTTTAGGCAATTTGCCATACAGGTTCTGTTATCTTTGAACATGTATATATCCCTATAATTAATTTCAATACAGAATGGTTAATCCATAGACAAAAATATAAGCACAAAATAAAATTCCAACTGGCACTTTACAATGGCCATTTACATTTCAAAATTAAGCCCATAATAAAAACTTTTGTGTACTTATAATTGGACTGATTTTTAACACCCAATGATAAACATCTATGTAAATAGCCTCACAAAGATTTTACACTTAAGAAAAAAGAGTGCTTTAAATGAGCTGCTTAAAGTCACCTTCTCTGCTTTGCATGATAATTGTAATGCAAAACAATAAAAAGCACAGGGCACCAGAGTACAACCCTTCTAGGATGATAGGGTGTCATTTATATGAAGATAATTAGGCATTTAAAACCTACCAATACTAATTTAAAAACCTACCAATTAAAAAAAGTGTGCTTACAGTAAACTCATTGAAATAAATTTCCATTTGCCTTTGCTGTACTTTCATTGCAAATACGTCCACAGCTTGTGTAGCCCCAAGGACTCTGTTTTTTTAGTGTATAGGAAGTGAGGTGCAGATTAAGAGTTCATAACCCAACCTTTCAATAAAAACAAAAAAGTAATTTTTAGAGATTTGCTGTAAACACATGAACCATATGCCATTGTTAAAAAGAAAGGAAACTGTTGTGTTGGCGGAAAGACTTGTTACGATTAGGAAGATGGAGGCGTGAACAGAACTCCATATGCATTTTCTCCTAGATTATGTGGGAAGGAGCAAAGGAAACAATAGGATCTGCCATTGGCGTTCAGAAGCAACTGCACTGGGCTTCATTTTCGTGGTTAATGAAATAAAATTCACCTTCTCAAGAATTTACCTGAAAATAGACTGTGAAATTCATATGAAAATTTATTAAGGGGTTATGTAGCTTTCTAGATATATAAAACACAGCATGTCATTTAGACTGCAAGAAAATTTTAACACACTTGAGCCATAATGAAATTTCTAGCAGATTGATCAGTAGATTATTTAAAACCATTACTAGAGCCACATTCACTCATTAATTCACTCATTCATCTATTGAACATTGATTAGTCACCTACTTTGTGTGAGGCATTATTCTAGATGCTGGCAGTTCATATGTGAATTCAGCTCAAAAAGATGAAATGTACATGTGAGCAAATATTTTGATTAGAATACAGAAAAATTAGTGAGTTCTATACAAAATGCAAAGGAAACAGAAAAGAGAAAATGACTTAATTTGTTGCTTTGAAGGAAGATTTCCTGCTAATAGTGTTTGAACTGAGTGTTGAAGGATAAGCAGAATGTTTGTTGGAAGATGAAAAGAGGAAAACTAGGTAGAAAATTCTGGGAGGTAGTTTAGAAGCATAATCATCAAAACATTGGATTTTGTTACTGTACTTATGTCTAGAGCACAAGGTGTTCATGTGAAATATGATATTCAGTGTTTTCTTATTTACCATTCATTAAATCTTATTTTTTTCAGCCTGGTCTCCAATGCCTTCATGCAAGTTTAGGGGGGAAAATTGTTGACTTAAAAACTTTTAGTCAAATCCTGGAGAATTATTTCAGGTATGTTGCTGTTGTTGCTGTTAGGTGCCATCAAGTTGGGTCTGACTCATATCAACCCTATATTCCACAGACGAAACACTCCCCAACACTGTGCCATGCCCAGCACTATGTCAGTGCTTCTCTGGTATTCATAGGGTTTTCAGTGGCTGATTGTTTTTGGTAGTGGGCTGCCAAGTCCTTCTCCCAAGCACCTGATGTTCCCAGGCATTCTCCCATCCAAGGACTAACCAGAGCCGACCCTGCTTAGCTTCTGAGAGCTGATGGGCTCAGATGCCACAGTGGTATGCTGCAGGTATTTCAGGTACTACTGAATTTAAGTGCTCAGAAGAGAGTGTGTCTTTGGGCATCTTTTTGCTTATGTGTGTTGGTTCTTAAGGTTTTGCTTCTATGAGCCTAGCAAACCCAGCAGGAATTTGGATTTGTGTGAGGAACGATTCCCCTCCACCACAGGAAAATATTGCAGTGTTTTTCCTGAATCACTCACTAGCTTGGCAGAACTATTTATTGAATAGTCAAAGTTAGTTTATATATAGGAAAAAACAAAACAAAACAAAAAAACCTGGAACAACCATTATTATTACTACGAATTTGGCTGAAACTATGAATTAGTTCATTCAATAAGTGTCTATTGGATACATACTATGTGTCAGGCACTGTTTCAATGATCTGTGTATAATCTTTGATACATTTTTCTTTTTAAAATCTTTGCTATTTGTTTTATTGTATGTTGACCAATGCTTTCCAAAATGTGAAACACATACTTCTGAGGGGCTCAGGTTATTTTAGACCCAGAAATAAAGAATGTTGAATCAAGTAGTGTGAATGTTATTTTTCTTTCTATTCTCTTTCATCTTGTCTACTTATATCAGCAGAAAATGTGTCTGATAACTGGTTATCTCTCTCACTCTTCTTAATAAAGAGAACAATCTTCTTAATAATAAAGTAAAAGACTTTGGTATAGAGCTTCTGGTCTGCTAAATAGCCAGCCAAAATATAATCACATTGTTTTATCTATTTAAAATTTTTTTATTATAAAACTTTTATATAATTGTAATATAATTTGTTTGTAAACATCTTTTACGTAAAAATGATGTGATTTTCATTTATATTGTTGTTGTTGTTAGGTGCCATCAAGTTGTGTCTGACTCATAGCGACCCTCATAGGGTTTTCAATGGCAGATTGTTTCGGGGTTGCCTTGGGAATGGGTTGCCACGTCTTTCTCCCATTTTTGCAGGGCTGGGAATCGATCTCGGGACCTCAGAGACTGCAGAGCGGCACTTTACCAACTAAGCTAAATCCTAGCCCTTTCATTTATTTTTCACATTTAAATATCCCTCAAAGGTCATGTGTTTGAACATTTGGTCATCATGTGGTGGTGCTGTCTGTGGAGGATATGGAACTTTGGGAGCTGGGATTCTAGCTTAGCAGAAGTCAGTCACTAGGGGTTGGACTTTGGAGTTTTCTAACCAGACCCATGGTTCCAGTCACTCTCTCTGCTATCTTCTTCTGATCTGCCAAGTGGTGAGGTTCTGTGCCACATGCTTGTCCCACCCCCATTATGGATTGATCCTCTGTGAACCCCCAAGAAATTGTTCTTGTAAGTTTGCTTTGGTTGGTTTCTCTGTCACAGTGACATACCAAATGACTAATACAGAAGACTGCTATCAGAGAATGGGGTGGTTGCTGTGCAGAAACCTGATCATATGGTTGGTTGGAACTTATTTGTGGGAGGAATTTGGAAAAGTTGGGAGATGTGAGCAAGAGAAGCTCTTGAATGCTGTAAGTAGAGTTTACTGAGCAGTTCTGCTGAGAGTTAGGAAGACCAGAACACTAACACTGATAGAAATGCAGGTGGGGCCACTGGGTTTCAGAGGAAAATGAAGATTCTATTGGACATTGGACTAGAGACCATTCATGTTATATTCTAACAAAGAGCATGTGTGTGGTCTGCTTTTGTCCTGAAGATTTGAGTGAAACTGAATTTAAATAACTTGGTGGAGGAAATATCAGGTGGGTGGCATAATGTTGAAGCTGTATGTTGGCTGTTGCTTGCTGCATTTAGCCAGATTTAAGAAGAAAAAATGGAGCAAAAGTCCCAGAAAAGATGATTTTAAAAATGTGCAGTTTAAAGAGAAAAAAAGCTGAGGCTTATCTAAAATTACTGCAGACATGGCCAGATTGGGCAAGGAAGCTTTAATTGTTGAAGAGTTAAACTCTGTTAAAGGCAACAATAAAAGAAATACTCTTGGCCACAGAAGGAGTTGGCCAGGCTCCTCCATCTAAGGCTGCAGAGTGTAAAACTGAAAACTCATTTTGAAGGGAGAGTATCTGAGAAGTGAATGCCTCCAGGATGCCTGCTGCAAATGGGCTGCAAAAGAAAATGTTTTCTTGGCCTGGGCATAAAGACACCACTGCTCCAGCTGTTCTGCTTGCTGAAAGTGAAGAGGATTTAAAATATTTACTGATGAAGATCAAACATCACAGCACTCAATATGGGTTGCAACTAAACATCAACAAAACTAAAATCCTTATGACTGGGTCAGTATGCAGCTTCAGAATAAATGGAGAAAAAATTGAGGTTGTCCAAGATTTTGCTTTGCTTGGCTCTGTAATCAGCACCCATGGAAGCAGCAGTCAAGAAATCAAAAGACGCATTGCTCTAGGAAAAGCTGTGGCAAAAGATCTCTTTAGAGTATTGAAAAGCAAAGATGTCACATTGGAGACGAAGGTGCGTATGACTCATGCCATGGTATTTTCAGTTGTGTCATATGGTTGTGAAAGCTGGACATTGAACAAGGGAGACAGAAAAAGAATGGATGCTTTTGAATTGTGGTGCTGGAGACATCTATTGAATATACCGTGGACTGCCAAAAGAATCAACAAATCTGTCCTAGAAGAAGTACAACCAGAGTGCTCCTTGGAAGCAAGAATGGCCAAACTGCGTCTTACATATTTCGGACATGTAGTCAGGAGAGATCAATCCCTGGAGAAGGACATCATGTTTGGGAGAGTGGCAGGTTGATGCAAAAGAGGAAAACCCTCCACCAGATGGATTGACACAGTGCTTGCAACAATGGGCTTAAACATAAATAAGATCATTTGCCTGGCACAGAATCGGCAAGTGTTTCGACCTGCTGTACATAAGTCGTACTCGACTCGACAGCACCTAACAACAACAAGCTATAGCTGTGGCTCAAAAGGGTGAAGTTACTTCTCAAGGTAGTGGCCAATCTTGGCATCATCCACATGGTGCTGATTTTACAGACATGCAGAATACAAGTGTTAGGGGATTATAGAGGGTACCACCAAGGCCCCAGAAGATAGCCTGTGAGGCCAGGAGAGCCCCTGGAGGGATGGTATGTGAAACTTTGTAGGTGGAGCCTAAGCAGCAATGAGTATCTCAGAATTTTAGAGATGCCAACATTATGAAATGTCTGCCAAGGGACGCTGCCAGCAACAAGTGGAGCCAACCCATGAGAGACATGAGGACAGAGCCACTGAAGACTGAGCCCCGATGACACCAGACAGTGTCATGTGTGCCAGATGGAGCCACAGAATTTGTTTGTCCAGCAGGTTGTTGGTGTTGCTATGGACCAATCTTTCCTTTCTGTGCCCCTTTTCCTTTCTGTGCAATGAGAATGCTTACTCTGTGCCAATGTATATTGAAACTATGTAATGTGTTGTTGTTATTTTATACAACAACAAATTTGCCCATGACCAAATTTGCCTGAGTCTCAGAGAAGACTGTTGATTTAGAGTTTTGAACATAGTTAAGGCTGTTATGGCTTTGGGAACTCTTGAAATTAGAATAAATGCATTTTGCATTATGATACAGCAATGACCTTTGAGGGCCACTGGTGAAGTGTTGTGGTTTAGATCTAAATGTCCCCCAAAGGTCATGTGTTTGAATATTTGGCCCCAGGTAATGGTGCTGTTTGTGGAGGCTGTAGAACTTTGGGAGGTGGGAGTCTAGCAGAGAAGAAGTGAGTCACTAGAACTTTGAAGATTTTTACCCAGACCTGTTGTTCTGGTTGCTCTCTCTGCTCTCAGTTCCTGATCTGCCAAGATATGAAGTTCTGTGCCATGGGCCCTACTGCCCATTGCCACCATGTCTGCCCTGTTGCCATTATGGACTAATCCTATAACCATGAGTCCTCAGTAAATATTCCCTCCCATAAGTTTGCTTCAGTGGGTTTCTCTGTCACAGTGATGTACCAGCTGACTAATACACTATTAAAGGTAAAAAATGCAGATTTTCTACTTGTAGTACTGCTGTGAAGTTTCTTCTTAAGTATACATGGAAGCTATACATGGAAACTATTTTAAAGAAAGATTTGAAATAATATATCAGTGATATGTAATTAGGGTAAAAATTGAGAGTAATATGTAAGCAACTAAAACATAGAATAGCCCTAAATAGATATAAGCCCCTACCATTCTAAAATTTTTCATAGGAATGTCTCTGATTTTACCTGTAAGCACCATGTCAGATATTAGTATAAGAATTATTCTTTTTATCATTTAATAAAATGTCCTATTTCTACTGACGGTTAAAAAATACAACTTTCTTTTTAATAATACAACTATAATTTTCAGCATTGCTATGCATACAAATACTGACCATAACCAAGATTGATTGAATTCATGTTGGTGGTAGAAACTTTGTTTTCAAATCGTCATTTTGGTTGCATTAAGCTATCTCCTCCCTAAACAACCCAAGCTAGACTTTATATATGGTAAAGTCCAACTTACCTGATAAATACTTAAGAAAAAAATTTTTTTTTTTGCCAGATAGCCACTCTTTGAGATTCTACAGCAAGAAGATAAAAGTTCTTCCCTTCTTAAAAGTCAGGATTTTAAACACTAGACTTCATCTGTTATCTAATGCAAACACTTATATTTTATAGATCAGTAGGGTCCATTGGAGACTAAGTAACTTTGAACAATCTTGTAGATTCTGGGTTATTTTAAGGATTTATTTGCATAAATTCCAATTATTTAATATGTTTACTCATGTAAGGAAGGACAAAATTCTTATTCTTAATTATTTTTAACCTAACAACAACAACAAACATCAACAACAACATCAACAACTTTTCCTTTTCCTAAGCAGTCACTAACAATGGGATAAAGCAAGGAATTTATTTTTGTTATACTGGCTTTATGGTACTTGTAGGCTCCTTATTTAGTGATTATATGAGTTTATCAGAAGCTCATGGATTTGAGTAAGAAAAGAATTTGGAGTTTGGAAAAGTAAACTCAGGAAGCAGAAAGAACAAGGAAGGTTAGTAGGCTTCTGCAAAAAGGAGAAGGAAAACAGCTTCAGAGTGTCTCTCAGCATTAAATAAAGGGCTAGACATTAATTAGGAAATTTTTATAATTTAAAAAATAGGGAAACAGCAGGTCATCATGAATAGGAAAGTAATTGCTTACCAGTATTTTATTAGGAGTTTTTAAAAAATATACAAACATATAGATCTTTAACTCACAGTGTTAAAAAAAAAATCACTGTCAGACATGAAGGTAAGGGAAATTGACTTTTTCTCTGATTGTGGATCTCAATGCCACATGCCTTGCCTTGTATCTTTTTGTTATTGTCAAAAATCATGCTCGTTGAATAACAAATATATCAGATTTATAGAGGAATAAACCTTGATATACCACAAAACTGAGCCATTTCTGCTCACCAAAGTATTTGTGTATTAACAATGCTATGTATATTAAACTAGCAGAAATAATAAATTAATTTGATTCTACTGTGATTTGCTTAAATTATTTTCATATAACTTTACGATTATTCTCCAAAAGAGAAAAACATAGAACAAATTGGAAGTGGAAGTTTTATTATAGTGTTAGTAATGGTTGATATTTAATTGAGATCAAATCTTTAATCTTATCTTTCTCCCACCAATGGCTCATCTTTATCCTTATTATGCTGTTTTCAGTACAGAATTATCACCCACTGGTTTTCAATTACAGAGATACCCATATTGATTCTACTCTTGATTTTAACTTGCAACTGAAAAATTACTTATTTAGGCCTGTAAGACTATATTCTGTGTCTAGTGTAAGCTCATTTAAAGAGTAATGTTGACTCAAAATACAGAAAGAAAAAGTTCATAAATAGTACTATTCAGTTATATGAAGCTATTGGAAAGCAGACTTTAAATTATTTTAACTCAATCACTATTAAAATGTAAGAAGACAAATAGTAATCAAAAATGTCACCACCATATGGAGGAATACTCAATGTCAGTCACAGCATTTATAAAGAACAGGTGGTACTTAAGCAATCAGAAACCGCTTATGGAATTATACAAATGTAACCTAAATTCCATAGATCTGTGGTGAAGTGATGTACAAAAATTAGACAAAAGATCTTTCATTAACACATACATTCTAAATTGTTCTACTGGGATTTCCAAAGTTTCAGAAGGAATGAAAATATTCTCCTACACATCACATTGTTTACTTCTCATTTTCTAAGGAAATAACTGCATCCTTTGTTCCTTGTCAGGACTGTGTACGGCATCTATTTTAAGAGGGATCTATGTCTCTGAAATCCCTATAGCTATTCTAATATCCTCTGGCCCTAAAGATCTGGCAGGGGGAAAAGGAAGAGTGGGCCAGAATGGGACTGGGAGGGGTTGTCTAGTCTTGAAGACCATCAGCCCTGCTGCTTGGTCTTGATAAATCTACTCTCCATAAAAGAACTCTCTCCTCAGCCATAGCCTCTGCTGTCCAAAGAAGCTCTTCAGAATCCCCTTGGACTATGAGAGACACTCATTCTCCATAGTGTACAAATCTTAAACCAGAGCCAAAATTTCCAAATTCCTATTTTACATAATTTATAGGAAATCATTTGGAAGATTTAAAAGAAAAAGCTATTTGGAGTCAGTGACAATATATAAATAAAACCATAATTTTAAAATGTTTTAAGAAAGATCAGATTGGTATTTTGACCTGTGCTTTTGTAGCATCCTCATAAATAAATCTCTTTATACATTGACATTTCCAAATAACGTTGGTGGGTATGCCCAGTGATAATTGGAATAAAACTCTCATTTTGAAACACATCTTGGGCTTATATTTCATTTGAGCTCCTCTCTATGGCTTAAGGAGAACAATCAGTGACCATCAATTTTCCTCTGTTAATAGGTGACCCTCATAGTTACCACCAAAAGGAAATTCCCCATTCTGAGGTCTTCCATATTTATCTAATTTCTGGAATTGACTTGACTAATGCAAAATCTCAGATGGCAGACTAGAGTGCTACTGATTCAGTTTGTTTCATATTTCTTATTCAGAATTCACATAAATGTCAATTTTCCATTAATTTTTTTCTTTAATGTGGAAAGAAAACGTTAAATTTTTAAAGAAGATCCATTGCGTTCCTCTCAACTCCACGGACATGCTTTGCAGAACTCAGGAGGGCAAATCATAACTTAGCTGTTTCCATCATGTTATGCATTTTATTGCTTTGAAGTCCATTTTCTTTTTAGACAGTGTTAAGAATATGCTGGTTGCCTTTGAAGTACCTGATTTCTTGATACCTTCTCTGTGTTTAAATTGTGTTAAGCAGTAACTTACAAGGCAGTTGGTAGCATTGGAGGTTACAGATTAAAAGTTACTTCTCATGTATAAAACCTTAATCATAAGTCATGATAATGAAATGAATGTGAATAGTTCCACATACTGATTCTTACAGCTCTAATTCTATGCTTCTCTTAAAGTGCTTGCCATGTTTCACCTGGCTTAGTGTACATATGTGTACCTCCACTCACCTATGAGTGCCTTGAGACAAGGCATGGGACCTTGCTAAGGTTTCTATCACTGATTCTGTGTCTTAGAACACCGGGCACTGAATAAACTCAGAGTAAATATCTGCTGAATGAATAAAAGAAGGGATGAATGAATGTATATTGCATTAGCCTCCTGATATTTTCCCTAGGGTGCTATTTTAATGCTAAAAGCATTTATATCAGAAAAGTTTTCATTCATATTTCTAGATTTAGTTAAGTGGATTCAGGTTTAACATTATTTTTTCTAGTTGGTAAAATGAGTATACTACTTTCTGCCTAATAAATGCATGGTATGTGAGGAGCTAAGAAGCTGTTTCTAAAGTATATTAAGCATCTTTACATACCATTTAGGGTGAAAGAAACAATTGATTTCCGTGTTTTGAGAATATTCTAAGGCACAGTGGGAATTGCTAAAATATAAATAAATAATATATAAATATAGAATATATGTAACAAAACAGGGAAAATAGACAAGAGTGTGCATTTTCCTATTGAAACATATAATAGCAAACATAGTAATCATTGATATTTACTTAAACTTTACAGTTGTTGAGAATGCAATGTGCTAAGAGCTTTATATGCAATTTCCAACTTAATTCCAACAATCATCCTATGCTATAGGTACTATTAGTATCTTTTTTTCTTCTTCTTTTTTTTTCTTTTTTTAGGTAAGAACACTGAGGTTTGCAGAGACTGAAAAACATGTCCACATTGATAGAGGCTAAGGATTCAAACCCAAGTATATCTCACCCAAAGCCTTTATTCTTTAGTTTGCTATATGGTCCCAGTATTTGTGTGTGAAGTTGCTGAAGATACATTAGCATGACAAATGAGAATCCCAATCCAATCAAAAGCCCCTATATTTATTTCTTATGTTAAATCTTTTTCTCCTTTGCACTCATGTTAGTTAATGCCATTCAATTGCCCATAAATTTTAAAATAAAATCTCTTCTCTGAAAATACGAATTGAGATTACAGATTTGAGTGTCATCCCCTCACCCAGAGATTGTAGGGATGGTTCCCTTCTATGTTGTTGTTGTTGTTGTTAGGTGCCATGGAGTCGTGTCTGACTCATAGTGACCCTCATAGGGTTTTCAATGGCTGATTGTTTTGGGATTGCCTCTACAGTTGATTGACACATCCTTTTCCTATTTTTGCGGTGCTGGGAATCGAACCCCAGGACCTCGGAGACTACAGAGCATCTCTCTACCCAGCCCCATGCCCTTCGATAGGAAGCAGAAAAAATTTGAATCCATCTGCAAAGTAACCTTTTCTGGTAATCTAGGGATCTTTCCCCACTGAGTTCAAGGGGCTTCCCTCATCTTTGTTGTGCAATTCCTAAAGCATTTTGCAACCTTTAAAAAGAAAGAACAAGAACATATCATTGCCTTGGAAACTGCTATGGAATTTGACAGACTGTAGGTTGTTCAGAGCAAATATTCTGTTGCTTCATGGACCCCGTGCAGTGGTGATGACTGACAACATGGCTGAATGTTCATTTGCTAATCTTGATGTCAACTTAACTTGTCATCCCTGTTGTAAAGATAGGGCAGGTAATTTGTCTTATTTTGCTTTCTTTAAATAAGGACATTTTAATTATTTCATTTCTAACTATAAGTGATGAAATACAAAGACAAAACAACAGCTTTCTTGGGGTAGTTATCCATAGCTGTTGGAGATGAATGTTTGTAACCTATGTTTTTATTAAACAAATTCTAACAGCATAATCTTGGGAAACTATATAGCATCTTTTTGAAAATAATTGGAACTCTTAGGCTGCATTTATAACAGCAAAAGGTAAGGAAAAAAACCATCTGGATGCAGAAAATGCCACTCACTGTGGTCCTTTCTAATGAAATATCTGGGAAAACAAAACTATGTAAAATAGGAAGAAAAAAATTAAGGAATAAAAGTAGAGAATCAGTCCTTTGAAACTATTTCCCAAAAAGCAAATGTGACTCTGGCTAGTTGTAGCATTTTATTTATTTGTTGGTTGGAGGAAACACTGAGAATAAAAATAAAAGTGATCCTTTTGTGATCCCGTTTGGCCGTGACAGATTCCTTCAGCATTGCCATAGTAACTGAAAGAAGTGCATTTATGAATAGACTTAGATTTCTAAGGCTTGAGTTTCCTGCCAAGAAGAGAACACAGGGTGGAGAAAACAGGAGAAAGTCAAGGCAAAGGAAAAGAAAACAGATTGAGGTGTTGATTTCTAAGCTCTCATTTGGAAAGTGTGACCATACACCAGGTCAAGACAATCTTACCTTCTTGGACCTCCTATGATTTTTAGACATTGAAATTAGTCTTCTTTCAGCAAGCTTAGGTGATTTCTTCATTTCCTTTAGATGTTAGAAAGGAGAAAACAGTTCTGTGGATTATCAACATACATGCAAAGGAAGTTCAGGTAGAGAAGGACAGAGAACAAAGTTGAAAAATGGAAATTTCAACTGGGCTAGGCACATGACATCCTCATTTAATGACGAAATGACCTCCATCAACGAAAGGTCACCTAGCCACATTCTCCTACTTTTCATTTTGCTGAGGATCTTGGGAAATATTTTCCCAAATAATAATGATCATGAAAAACAGGAAAATAATCATTGATATGGTTCTGTCAGAGAGAACAGAAAGTGCTGAGGACAACAGAGAATTGACAGTACATGCCTATGATAGACATCTGTAGCACAGTAGTTTTTGGCAAAAAGGAATACAGGCTCAATGTTACCTGGTTTTCCTACTTTAAAAAAAATCAGGAGGTTGGGAATTCAGCTCAGTGGTAGAGTGCTTGGCTTGCAAGTGCAAAGCCCTGGGTTCAGTCCTCAGCACCAGAAAAAATTTAAAAAAAAAATCAGGATTATTAAATGGAATCTTTTGATGTCTTAGCTATGTTCATAATTTTGTTTTAATTAATTTATTTATTTTTCAGTGCTGAAGATTGTACTCAGTGCCCCACATTCTAGGCAAGTGCTCTACCATGGAGCTATATCCTCAATCCTATAATCAAAGATTTTAAAATATA
Organism: Pedetes capensis; assembly: GCA_007922755.1. Classification (NCBI taxonomy): domain Eukaryota; kingdom Metazoa; phylum Chordata; class Mammalia; order Rodentia; family Pedetidae; genus Pedetes; species Pedetes capensis. The sequence goes on from VMDO01005118.1 coordinate 69,302, forward strand.
ATTAGGCCAAATGAAATATCCGTAGAAATTATGTCTAGTTTATAGGTTGCCAGTCTGTGACTTGCAGAGTCTGATTGTAGACTTGTACTCATGTCTCTAGAGCAGGAACCAGTGGTCACAGGAAGTGACTAGAGATGAGAGAGTCAAGAAAAAGAAATGGACAACAGGGATGATATAGTATGAAACCTGGTGGAACTATGACCACGTTGAAAGAAAAAGAGAGAGGGTGGAGAGAGAGAGAGAGAGAGAGAGAGAGAGAGAAAGAATGAGAGAGAGAGAGAGCACGTGAGCCTACCAGTCTTTAGAGCTTGATATAGAAAGCAAATGGTTTGTATTTTATATTTTAATATTCAATAATTTTGAGGGCCTGCTTGATCAGAAAATGTGCGGAATAGGAAATTTTCATAGGCCATTTCCTAGGTCCTCTAGTTTGACTTTTTTTTTTTTTCTGGCACAAAAATAGGCTTGAAGACCAATAGAACAGAATTGAAGACTGAGAGATTCACCCACACAACTATAGCCACCTGATAATTGACAAAGGGGCTAATGTTGTTCAAAGGAGAAAAGACAGTCTCTTCAATAAGTGGTGTTGGGAAAACTGCATAACTGTATGCGGAAGAATGAAAGTAGCCCCATATCTCTCAATCTGTATAAGAGTCAACTCGAAATGGATCAGAGACCTCAACATTAAACTAGAAGCCTTAAAGCTACTAGAAGAAAATATAGGGCATGTGCTCCGACACATAGGCAAAGGCAAGTATTTCCTCAACTTGAATTCAATTGCCCAGAAAACTGCACTAAGAATTGACTAATGAGATTACATGAAACTAAAAGCCTTCTGTACAACAAAGGCAACAATCAACAGAGTAAAGGAAGAGCCCACAGAATGGGAGAAAAATCTTTGCATCTTACACACCTGCCAGAGGACTAATTTCTAAAGTATTAAATGAATTTAAGAAATCAAACACCAAAATAACAAATTAACTAATAAATAAATAGGGAATAGAACTGAACAGACAGTTCTCAAGTGAAGAAATACAAATGGCCAAGAAACACATGAAAAAATACTCAATATCCCTAGCCTTTAGGGAAATGAAATAAAAATAACACTGAGATTCCATCTCACTCCAGTAAGAATGGTCAAAACTAACAAAATAAATCATAAATGCTGGCGAGGATACAGAGAAAAAGGAATACTTTTACACTGCTGGTGGGACTGTAACTTAGTTTAGCCACTTCGGAAATCAATATGGAGGTACCTTAGGAAACTAAAAATAGAACTGCTGTATGACCCAACTATACCACTCCTGGGAATATTCTCAAAGGAAGATAAGCCATCAAACCACAGAGACACCTGTACTTCCATATTTAATGCAGCACTCTTCACAATCTCAGGGTGTGGAGTCAACCAAGATGAACATCAACAGAAGAGTTGATTGAAAAATTGTGTTATATACAATGAAATATTACTCAACAATAAAGAAGAATGAAATAATGTCATGTGCAGCCAAATGGATGGAGCTGGAGAACATCATCTTAAACAATCAACTCAGTCCCCAGAAGAGAAATACCATATGTCTTCATTCATATGTGGGAGCTAAATCTAATTTAAGTAAGCAAAACAATAACAACAACAACAAAAAACTATGCATATGTAGATATATAAAATGAACAACTATACATATGTAGATGTATAAAAATGAACAATCACACATATCTAAGAATGGAAAATATAAGCAAAGTTGGAGGAAGGGAGTGGGGATTAGTGGGAGGAAGTGAAGGTTGGGCAAGGGTAAAGGAGAAAGGAAAATAAAGTAGAGAGGGAAAAGGAGAGAGAAAAAGCTAAAAATATACAATGCAACTATATGCACACATGGGAAATATGGTCTTGTAAAATATGTAAGTTGATGACTGTATAAGCAAAAGTGATGTAATATTTGCATAATGGATAGTTGCATAATGGATAATGCATGTTACTTTGTACCCCATCAACATTTGTAAATAGAGAAAAAAATAGAGAATCATACATAAGTCACATATATAGAATTATATGTGGCATATACATAAATTGTAAAGAATAGCTATAAAATGAACATCCATTGATTCACTTCCCAGCTTGAGAAACAGACCATTATGAGGATTTTTTGAGCTCTTTGTATGCCGTTTTCTCATTGCATCTGTCTTTCATGTTTCATGCTATGGTTTGAATGTGTCCCCTTACAAAATTCAGGTGTTGAAACTTAATGGCTAGTGTGATGGTATTGTATTGAGTGGGGGGGCCTTTAGGAAGTGACTACACATGAGGGCATTTCCCCTTGTGAATGGGATTCATGCCCTTGTAAAAGAAGCCTGACCTAGCATGTGGCTCACTTTTCTGCCTTCTGCCACATGAGGACACAACATTCTTCCCCTCTGTGAGATGCAGCAACAAAGCACCATCTTGGTAGCAGAGAGCAGCTCTCACCAGACAATTCAACCTTTCAGCACCTTGATCTGGGATTCTCCAACCTCCGGAATGGTAGAGAATAAATTTCTACTTTTTATAAATTATCCAGTCTCAGATATTCTGTTATAGCAGCATTAAACAAACTAAGATATTAGATAGTCATCATTCTGAATTTTATGCAAGTAGCTTTTTAATTTTTCAAAAATGTTTTTATTGTTTTTTCTAGTTGTTTGTGTTTGTATATGGTTATTATTTCTACAGGTTTGTGTGTGCCTGTGTTTGTAGGGCTGTGTGTGTATGTGTGTGTGTACCCAAAATATAGTATATAAATCTGGGTGTGTTGGTGCATGCCTGTAATCTCAGCACTTGGGAGGCTGAGGCAGGAGGATCATAGTTCTAGGCCAGCCAGGGCTCATAAAGAAATGCTATCTCAAAAATAATAAAATAAAATAAAATGATGGAAGGAAAAAAGGAGGAAGAAAGGAAGAGATGAAAGAAAAAATGAAAGAAAGAAAGAGGAAGGAAAGGAAGAAAGAAAAAGGAAGGAAAGGAAGAAAGAAAGAAAAAGGCAGGGAAGAAAGAAAGAAGGGAAGGAAAGAATGAAAGGGAGAGAAGGAAGGAAGGAAAGAAGGAAGGACGGAAGGAAGAAAAAAAGTGAGCTTGGGATATAGATCAGTGGTAGAGCACTTACACCAAATGCACAAGGCCCTGGGTTCTATTCTCAGCAACACACACACACACACACGTGCATGTGCTACATATATATATGTATATGTAATATATATGGGTATTTATACTATGTATTTTACAGCATATACTACACTGTACTTTGTTGTTGTTAAGTGCTGTGGAGTCGGTATCCTACTCATAGCGACCTTACATATAACAGGGGAAACACTATTGTCAGTGCTTCTCTGCTGTTTATAGGGTTTTAATGGCGGATTGATTTTTGGGAGTGGGTTGCCAGGTCCTTCTCCCAAGCCTACAGCACATGGTGTTCCCAGGTGGTCTACCATCTAAGTACTAACCAGACCTGACCATGCTTAGCTTCCAAGATCTGACAGCATCAAATGCCACAGGGCTACAAATATCATATTATATGCATGTATTATATTTGTAGTTTTTATGGATATTTAGCTTTTCCCGTGTAAATGGAAGCAAAATGTGTATTTTTCTAACTTGCAATTTTTTTTTTTTTTGGTCAACAGTACTTTTAAGTTTAGTTGTGCTGGTGTTTATATCTGTACTTAACATATTTTCATTGCTATGTATTTGTTCTATTGTGTTTTGGAATGTTAGTATCCTTTCTATTGTGAAGAAGCATTTGGGGTATTTTGGTTTTTGGCCTTGAGGAACTATGCTGCTATGAACATTTTTGTCCATATTTCCTGTATTAGTCAGAGTTCTCTAGAGAAATAGAATCAGCAGGTTGTATATGTATATGCTAAATAAACCAAGAAAGTATATAAAGAGATTTATTGTAAGAATTGATTTATATGATTATGGAGGCTGAGAAGTCCCACAATTATAGTCAACAAGATGGAGACCAAAGAGGGCTGATTTATATTTCTACTTGAAAATCAAGAGACTTGAGACCCAAGAAGAGCCAATGCCTGAGTTTGAATCCAAAGGTTGCCAAAGACCATTGTTTCAACTCAAAGTCTTCATGAAGGAGGTGTTTCTACTTACTCAGGGGAGAATCAGCCTTTTTGTTCTGTCTAAGCCTTTAACTGCTTGAGTAAGGATCATCCACATTAAGGAAGGCAGTCTGTTTTACTCAATCTGCCAATTCAGATGTTAATCTCATCCCAAAACACTCTCATAGACATAGTTAGCATAATGCTTGACCAAGTATTTGGCTGCTTTGTGGTCAATTCTGGTTGACACATTAAAGTAACCATCATGCTTCCTGGTACATTTGTGCAAGAATTCTTCCAGGAAATATAAACAGGAATACAACTGGAGAATCATATGATATGTACCTATATAATTTCAGGTTGCTTTCAAAGTGGTTATATCCATGTTCATTTCTACTAGCAATCTATGAGAGTTGGCATTGCTCAACACACTTGCCAACATTTTTGTCAGCATTTTTAACAATGTAGATATGAAGTAGAATCTTATTATGGTTTAAATATGCACTTCTTTGATTAATAATGAAGTTGAATCTCTTGTTGTATGTCCATGGCCCAGGCATGTTTACTTTTCTTTGAAATTCTTCATATCATTGCCAATTTTCTTTTTCTTTCATCTTTTTTTCTTTTTCTTTTTTCTTTTCTTTCTGTTCTTTTCTATTCTTTCTTGTATTGCAATAATTAGGTGGTAAACCCAGGGCCTCACACATACTTTGCAAGTGCTCTGCCACTGAACTGCATCCCCAGCCCCTCTTTTATTTTTATTGCAAGACAAAGTCTCATTGAATTATGCAGGCTGCCTCTGGTCTGAAACTTGTGATCCTCCTGCCTCTGCCTCCCAAATCACTAGGATTATAGGTGTATGCCACCACACCCAGCATCCTTGCCAATTTTCTAAAAAGTTTGAATGTTATTATGGTTTGCATCTTAAATATCCACCAATGGTAAAGGCTTCATCTTCAGCCTGTGATGCTGTTGGGAGGTGGTAGAACCTTTAAGATGTACAATCCAGTGGAAGGAAGTTTAGGTCATTGGGGGAATACCATTGAAGGAGAAATTAAGACGTGGGATTTCTTCTCTTTGCTTCCCAACAGCCATGAGGTGAGCAGCTTTGCTTCACTACCAGCTCACTGCCATGATATTCTGCCTCCCTACAGTCCCCCAAACAATAGAGCCGATTGACCATGGACTGAAACCTCTCAAACTGTGAGCCAAAATAAATGTTTCTTCCTTTTTAGTCAATGTTCTCAAAGATTTTATCCCAGCCATGAAAAGTTGAATAATGCATGCTTTTTTTTTTGGTTGGAGCTATCAGAGTTCTTTATGTATTCTGTATACTACTCATTTGTCAGTTGTATGTATTGCAAATATCTGGTCTGAAGTTTGTCATTTCTCTCTATGGTATTTTTTGATGAAAATGATTCTTAAATTTAATATTTATATTTATATTTTTTAGTCTTTTCCTATGGCTTTTGTTTTCATGTCATGTTAAGATATCCTTACCAATTCTGAGGTATCTTCCTTAATTTTTTTCTAAACATTAAATGATTTTCCTTTCACATAAGAGCTAAGATCAAATGGACTTAATTTTTACATATAATAGGAAATAGGAATCATTTTTTCTATATGGATAGTCAACTCTCTTTACACAATTTTTTACTGTATTCTTTTCTCATAAGTCAACAATTCAGCTTTTTCATATATCAGTTTCCATATGTATGTGAGTCTGTTCCATGGCCTTGTTTATCTTTTTCTGATAATATACTTTCTTGGCTGAGATTTAACTCAGTTGGTAGAGCACTGTGCTGCAGTGTCTGAGGTCCCGGGTTCAATTCCCAGCACCGCAAAAATGGGAGAAGGACCTGGCAATCCACTCCCAAGGCAATCCCGAAACAGTTGGCCATTGAAAACCCTATGAGGGTTGCTGTGAGTCGGATACTCGAGGGCACCTAACAACAACAACAATATGGGCTGGGGTTTAGCTCAGTTGGTAGAGTGCTGCTCTGCACTCTATGAGGCTCAGGGTTCAATGCCCAGTACTGTAAAAGCAGAAGAAAGACCTGGTAACCCACTCCCCAAACAATCCTGAAACTACCCACCATTGAAAGCAATTTGAGGGTCACTATGAGTTGGACTTGATTAGAAGGCACCTAACAACAAAACAATGGGAGAAGGATAGGGCAATCCACTCCTGAAGCAATTTTGAAACAATCAGCCATTGAAAACCCCTTGAAGGTCCCTATGAGTCAGACTTAAATCAGTGGCACCTAACAACAGCAACAACAACAGCAAAACAACAATACTTTCTTATTGCTGTAGGTTTTCAAAATGTTTTGGTTTCTGGTGGAAAAAGTCATTCAAAAGTGAGAGCCCATGTTGGAGTGAGCAGTAACATCCTGAGTCAAGGAGCAGAGGAGGAGTTCTACAATCCGCTTTGACGGCACACCCCAATGACCTAACAACCTCTCATAAGGCACTGCCTCTTAGAGGTCCACAGTATCTTCCCCATAGCACCACCGTGGAGTCCAAACCATTACATACAAACCTTTGGGGGACACTACTCATATATGAACCGCAGCACTCACCTTGTTTGTTTCTTTCCTCTGCAGAGTGCAGTGCTACATATGATGTCTACTGTCCAGTGTCTGAAAACAGAGGTTCAAATATTTTGCCTTTTTTTAAAATTTGTAGCAGGAAGTTTAGTACACTACTAGTTCATCACAATTGAACTCTCAAGAGTCCTTTGAATACCACTGTAGAAATCCTAAAGCTTCTTTGTTATCTGGCATGACATCTTGGGTTTATCTTGTTCATTTTTTGCAGCAGATCTGACATCAGTTTTTTCCTACGGACCCCTATTTCCTTTAGGAGACATGGTTTTTGAAGCCACAATCTGGATGGTAGAAGAATTCATTGCTACTGAATTCTTTTCTTTCTATGCTTTTTCTTTTCAGTTGCTAAACCTAGGGTTTATTGAGATATTATCCACACAAACATTTACATGTAGATACAGAAAAAGTTTATATTATTCCCTTTTGAACCCAATTTTACCCTTGTGTAGTTTGGATCCTATATTGTCTTGGAGGCTTGTTCCCACATTGATGCTATTAGGAGGTGATGGAAACTTCAAAGAAATGGGCTTTAGTGTTAGGTCTCTATGTCACTGCGGATGTGATCTTGAAGGGGATTGTGGGACCGGAGGCCCTTCCTCTTCCTTTTTTTCACTTCCCAATCACGAGGTGAGTAGTTTCACTCTACCATGTACTCCTGCCATGACGTGCTTCAGGCTCAAGTCAAGGAGACCACTGATCATGCACCAAAACTTCCAAAACTGTCAGTCAGAATAAACCATTTCTCTTTATAAGTTGATTATCCTTGGGTATTTGTTATAGTAGAAAGCTGGCTAACACTCTATCTTTATACCAGCATGTTCAGTATCATGATCACCAATGTCCTGCTTTCTAAATCCCATGTTTCTATGCTTTTTGACCAGTAGCTTTTGACACAGTTGATCCCTTTTTTCCTTCTGAAATATTTTATTGCTTTATCATCCAAGACACCTCATTTTCTACTCAATGTCTACTTGGTTAGCTCAAAGGCCTCTCATATTTAAGTGTCCAAACCTATGCTCTTGATTTCTCTTTACATTTTCTTCTTCATCTCGGTAAATAGTAGCCCCATCCTTCAATCTTCTCAGGGCAAAATTGTGGAACAAATTTTGACTCCTCTCTTTCCAAACTGCAGATTCCATCTAATCTATCAAACCTAATCTCCTCAACTTCACATTAAAAATATGTTTAATACCTGATTGCTTCTTAACACCCCCATCAGTATAATCCTGTATCAGGCCACCATTTCTCAAGTGGACGATTGAAACAATCTCTTAACTTAGCTCCTTGTTTACACACTTACTCCTAGACCCATAGCAAGAATAATCTCATTAAAATGTAAGTCATTCATTTCATTTTGTAACAGCACTCAAAACTCTTCAATGTCTCCTATTTTGAAGAGTAAATAATAACAATACACCAGTATTATTGAAATAGCTCAAAGACTCTGCATAGCTTATACCATTTCCTCCTCTGACCCTGTCTTCTTTCCGTCTCTGCTCACTCACTCTCTACCAGTCACACTCTCCTCCTTGCTGTTTCTTGAATGTGCCAGGTATGTTCCTACATAATAAGTTTGCACTTGATGTTCCTGCCAGAAGTACCCTTTTCTAGATGGTTTCATGGCTTCTTTCCCTCTTACTTTAAGTCACTCTCTTCATAACATTTATCACTATCTGTTGGTCCATATCCACCACATATCTGTCAACCTATGCCCTGGTGGCTTGCATGTTGCAGTGATGCTGAAAGCTATGCCACTAGTATCTCAGATACAATCAGGGCAACCCATGGTGGACAAGTTTCAGCTGAGCTTCCAGACTAAGACAGACTAGTGAAAAGGACCTAGCAGCCCACTCCCCAAACAATTGGCTATTGAAAATCCTATGAATAGCAGAGAGTGCTAGAAAATGAGTGCCACCCAGGCTGGAGGGCATTCAAGAAAGGACTTCTTAATGATGGGACTGGAGTAAAGCCCCTGGGACCTCCATTTGCTGATGTGGCATGACTCAAAATGAGAAGAAACATAGTGGCTGTAACATTGGGCTCAAACATAAAAAGATCATGTACATGGCACAGTGTTGGGTAATGTCTTGTTCTGTTGTACACAGGATTGCTATGAGTTGGATCTAGCAACAATTGGTCCATATATAAGATGTGAACAAAAAATATGGTGAATGTTTAAAGAAAAAAAAATACTACAGTAGAAGAAACATTGCTATTAGTCTCCGTCATAATGCTCCCCTAGCTTCAAATGCACTCACACCATCATTCTTGCCACATTCTAAAGCAGTTCTGGAAATATTCTTTTGTGAGTAATATGGTAAATTTTAAAATTTAAACATTCACTGTAGTTTTTAAAATGTACCTTGTATTTTACTTAGTACCTTGTTATATTTTCTTTGTCACTAGATCCTGAACTCCATGAGAGCAAGGAGAATGCCTATAATACAGCAGGAATTTGATAATATTTTGTTTAAGCTATGAATAAAGAAACATTTACTGAGCACCTACTGCATGCCGAGGACTGTGCTAATAGCTAGCACATGTGTGGAATATATAATCCTTGCCCTCACAGGAAGTGGTAGAAACAAGTGGGCAATTTCCATATAGAGCCCTGGACGGTAGTCTTGCACTGCCAAGCCAAGTCTGTTTTTCAGGGTACAATGCCTTTTGACTTTTGAGAAAGCTATCCTCTAAAAATAGCCTAGGGGCCCAGTTCTGAGAAAACCAAATGGGGAATTGATGCCTCTACTCTTTGTGGCTTTGAGAAAATCCGAGAACCTTTCTGCTTCTGTTTCCCCAGCTGTAAAATAGGATTAATAGTTCCTGCTTTGCGGGAGTCTTTTGAGGATTCTTTCATTCATGTAGTAATATTTATTGAAAATGGTAAGTGCTAAGTAGTATTATGCCTAATTAATTAGGTCCTCATCTCCCTGGTGTGGTTTATGGTATCTGGCTGGTCATTAATAAAATATGCTGGAAGCTTTGCAGATTTTCCTTTCAGAGCTCTCCTGATAGCTGCATACACAGTGCTCGAATTGGGCATCCAACCTTGTGGTTAAACACATACAGCTGTTTCAGTTCAACCATGCTCACGTTTATTTAGCTGTCAGATAATACAAAATTGGAAGGTGCTGAAAACACAAGGAAGAGAAATACTACAAAGGATTCTAGGGTGGTTGGTAATAAAGCCAGGAAAGAAAACTTAACATTCAACTTGGAATTTGCCAGATAATGCCAGCAGGCATCCTAACACCTCCTCTGAAATATTCAGGTGAGAGTGAGAAAATAGTCAACTGAGAGACCACATTATGACCATTTACCATGAATGACCACATAGAGAAAATTACCCAAGGATGTAGGATAAGACATTAATAAAGGATGATTTTTATATTGATATATCACAAGAAAAGGTTTTTTCTGAGCATATACTTATAAGAAAATGGTTATGATCTAGACTCCCCGGAAGCCAGTCTCTATGTTATTATTAGTCAGGTGTGATTCCAGAGAGCAGGCATGAGGGATAAGCAGAGGAGAGGGGCAATCCAAATTGGGACATGTTACAGAGCTGGCTGTTACTACATGCAAGTGATTCCTCCATATACGGGAACATACTGTTCTGGCCCTTCTTAGGAAGCATAGTAAAGTTCTGAGGTCAGTATCAGGATTTATGCCACCTATCCATTCGAATATCCCCATCTTCCTGAGCCTTCTAATCCTTTCTTCTGTACCTTGCTAAGGAAGTTCTGGTGTCTTGACTTCATTTACTGTTTGGCCATTTCAAACAGTGGGGGCCATTCCAATGAATTGTTAAGGCTAGTTCCAGGGATATTTGACCGAATCCTGAATGTGGAATACCCATGTCAGTAAGACCTGCCCTCATCTAGCCTCATACTGCACCTGCTTTACTCCCCATGTGGGTCAGAACATACCATCTTAGAGTTGCAAAGAGAGAATGAAAAGATTATTTAATACGGTCTACTGCCTAGTGGAAGAATTCTTCCTGAAATACAGTCCAGTGTAAGTTTTGTGCGCTGTTCACATAATTCAGTGACAAGGAATTCACCATTTCCTAAGGAAACCTACTCCATTTTTCCACTATTACTATTACATAATTCTTCTTTGTATAGAGCAAAAAAAAATCATCCACCTATAATTTTCAGTTACCTTTACTTTATCTTTACTGTTGTTTGTTTATGTTCTCTCAGTTTTGGATATTATGTCAGATTTTTTTCCCCTTAAAATGCTATCTACTCTTGGCTTCTATGATTCCTGACCTCTACTCCTGTATCTATTGCTATTTCATATCAAGTTTCTTTTTGTCAGGTCTTTCTCCTCAATTTGTCCTTTAAATACCCATATTTCCCAGTCTCCTTCTTTGGTCTGTTTTTCTCCATCTAAACATATGTCCTATATTTTCTCATATAAACCTTTGCATTCAGCTCTCAACTACCAATCTTTTATTTGTAACTCAGGGTACTATGAGAGCTCCAATTCGGTATTTTCAGTTCTCCGCTGAACTTAGATGGGATTACCTGGCCATCAGCTACTGCTATGATTTGAATGTGTACTCCCCAAAAATTCATGCTGAAATTTAATTCCTATGGTGGTGGTATTAAGAGATTGGATCTTTTGGGAAGAAATTAAGTCTTTAGCACTCAACTCTAATGAAGGGATTTATGTTTTATAGAAGAACCAGAAGGAACTAGCTTAAGACCCCTTTTTGCTTTCCTGCTCTTCTACTAAGCAAGGACATAGTGTTACCCTCTCTCCCATGCAAGGTGGCAGCATGAAGGTGCTCACCATATGCTAATGTCACCACCTTGGTCTTGGACTGACAGCCTTCTGAACTATGAGAAATGCATTTCTATTGTTTATAAATTACCCAGGCTGTGGTATTTTGCTATAGCTGCACAAATGGACTTAGACAACTATTCACGCCAAATATTTAGAAACAATAGCTGGATAGATGACTTTCTTGCCTCACTAATCTGCCTTCTGAGTAAACCTCCAATGCATTCCAAATTCTTGAAAATCCTTCTACACAAATAGGTCTGTGATCACACTTAACAGATTTTTAGTAGTAAATTCATTAGACCTCAAAACCCTCTTTTTTAAGAGTCAATGCTCAACATGTAAGTATCTCTGGACATTGATCCTCTGTCTTATCATCACTCTTATATCACTTTATACTTTGCTGAACTAACCCAACCACCCACTTTTTCTTTTCTTTTCTAAACCTGCCCATCTGGGACTGAGCACCACAAAGAATGAACTTCAAGCGATCACCAGTTTCTTCTGGAAGTACACTGGTACCTTGGCACTGAAGCTGCTCCATGCACAAACATTTCAGTCCTCAACCAATATTTTTGAGAGAATTTTGCTTCAGTGCTCAACTACTTGCTCAGCACTTGGCCACTGTGCTAAAACCTACATAAACTGCCATGTTTCCCCATGACACTTCTAGGTGAAACAAAGGGGAAAGCATCACTTTGCACATCAATATTAAGCAGTAAAGACCTGTCTTGGAGCCTTGTTCGTGATCTCATGGATTTTTTAAGTGAATATATACATACATACACGATACTGTCATCATGACATCGAGAAACTTTCTAGTGCTGAAAGTAAAGGAAGAGGGAAACAGTGAAAATAATGAATTAAAAAAGAGAACTTATTGCTAAGTACCAGGTAAGAGTGACATATGTGTGTGAATTAGCCATTCCACATGTTGACAGAATCAATAAATACATCTGCATTATTTCTTATGGGAAAACAGTGCTCAGCATTTGACTAGCTTTCCAGAACAGACTGTGGTTGAGTGCCAAGGTACCATTGTATTTCTTACACATCCTTTGCTGTATCTGATGTCTATCTCTTACTAAAAATACCTCTTGCAATTCTCCAGCTACCCTGCAATTCTCATCACCTATGTAATTCATAATTGAGAAGCTCCCCATATTCTTGGTTCTGAGCACTAAACATCACATATAGTGGAAACTTAAGTGCGTAGTTTGAATTCATGAACTCCTTTCCATTACTCTGTATGCATCGTTGCCACCATACTTCAGGTGTTTGTCAGATTTAATTTACATTACTGCTATAAGTATCTTTAGTCCTCATAATTTGAAAATTCCATGCTTGCAGACTTGTCTTATTGCTAAACTTTATTTGTACCCCCCTAAATCAATATTTGCAGCACTTTCACAATCATTCATACACAGGAGGAGAAAGATGAAAAAGTACAGTTGCCAAATGAGCCCATTTTCAGTGGAGGTTGATCAAGGTAATGTTCAGCCATCTTGTTTCAGCTCTCATAATGTAAATAAGTGTCAATTCTGAGGTCTGTTTAGTGCCACATCTTCTGCATTTGTATGCTTTTTAATGATACCACTATTTAAAATGTCCCCAAAGATGTTTCCAGAGTTCTATCTAGGTGCTCATGAGTGCAAGAAGGCTAGGATGTGCCTTATGATGAAAATACATGTGTTAGGTATGCTTTGTTCAGGCATGAGTTATAGTGCTCTTGACCATGATTTCAATGTTAATGAATCAACAATATGGTACATCCAGAAAAAGGAAGAGAAAATTGCTGGGTTATACATGAGGCACTCCAGAAGGTGCTAAAGTAATGTTTATGGTGCCCGATGGTACTATGGAAAAGATAGAAAAATGGCTTAATTTGTGAACTCATGAGATGATGACTGATTAAAAAACTCATAGTGAACAGCACTCTTGGAATACTGAAATTTATGGCCATATTACCCAGGGTCAGGAAAGTCCTAAACCCTTTTCAACTAGTATTTTATTATAAAGAAACATTACATTTCATTATTTATGACATATCTTTACACACACACACACACACACACACACACACGTCTTTAAACATAAACACACTTAGAACAACCTTATGTACTGATTGGTTGAAAGTGTTGTGATCAGAAGCTTGCTTGTAGAAAACTAACTCTATACCTCTAGAAGCTGTTCATTAATTCAATGCTCCCAGTGATGTTAGAGAGCATAATGACTGAAAATAGTGAAGACTCTCTGTACCACCTCACCTGTCCTGCTGTAGCCAGCCTGGCCCCACAGTGGCTTGAGAGAATCTTTGTAAAACTAAAATCTAATCACTGGTATATCATAATGCAATTTCAGAAGTTTCAAAGGCCTGAATAACTTTCAAGATGAAGTTAAAATCCCTCAGTTTAGAATACAAACTCAGGTCTCATTTTCTAACCTTGTTCTCACACACTTCTTTTGTTCCAATTACCACAATGACTTACATTTTTCATTGATTCTTTTATGCTCTTTAAATTTTCCTGTGTATTCACACATGCTGTTCCCTCTGCTATGAGAGTTCTTTCTTCCTGTCCTTCAGCTAGTTAATGTCTCTTCATCATCCTAATCTTATCTCAAAAATGATTTTCCTTAGAGGAACTTCATTGACCCTGGATACCCTTCCTCTGGGCCCCAGGAAGACAAGTCACATGCTCGGATGTTTGATTTTCCATGTCTATCTCTTAGTAGGCTAAAAAGTCTCTGAGAACAATGATCATATCTTTGATCTTTTGCTTCCTAGAACCAAGGACAGTGCCTGGCATATGTAGCATGTAGTAAAAGCTATAGATACATTCAGTGATTCCAGAATGAATAACCAGTTTAATGAGATTTATTCCCTTCAAATGTTTGAGAAGTTTTCCAGCTAAACATACTAAGTTCATGCAGTTCTTTATCAGTGTACCTGCTATCCAGACCTTTCTCAATAACTTCTCACAAAGATCTACCATTGGCCTCATTCTAATTACCAAAAGTTGATTTTAAACTGCAGTACCTCTGGAACACTGTGACTCAAATAAAACGTGGTATTAAGATCATCGACTATAATAAGATTTTATTTGATTGTTGTTAGGTGCCATCAAATGAGTATCTGACTCATTGTGACCCTATGTGCAAGAGGCAAAACAGTATTGTTACTGCTTCTCTGCTATTCATAGGGTTTTCAATGACAGGTTGTTTTTTGGGAGTGGGTTGCCAGGTCTTTCTCCCAAGACTTTAGCACCTGGTGTTCCCAGGCAGTCTCCCATCCAAGTACTAACCAGGCCCAACCCTGTTTAGCTTCCGAGATCTGGTGGGATTAGACACCAGAGTGGTACTGCTACAGGCTTTATTTGATTAGGGTACAATAATTAAAAATGAGTGGATGAGTATTAATGTAGGCTTAGGATTTCTATTTCCCTTTCCTTTCAAGCCATATGTCACTCTATTGACTCCTGGTTGTTGTTGTTGGGTGCCGTCGAGTCGGTATCCGACTCATAGCAACCCTCATAGAGTTTTCAATGGCTGACTGTTTTGGGATTGCCTTGGGAGTGGATTGCCAGGCCCTTCTCCCATTTTTGCGGTGCTGAGAATTGAACTCGGGACCTCAGAGACTACAGCGTAGCGCTCTACCAACTGAGCTAAATCCCAGCCCTGACTCCTGTTTAGTTATTGTTAATTAAAATCCGTATGTCTTTTTCTAATATATTGCTAGAGAACTAAATATTCTCAATATATATTGAGAAAAATTATAATCATTTTATTCCAAATGCAGGACTTACCATCTATACCTATTTAATTTTACATACCCAGTTTTTGGTCCATTGCTACACCATATTCATATTTATAAATATTAATTTTTTAATATAAAGCATTTGCTATCCTTCTTGGCTTTATGCAATGTTTTTACTCAAGTCCTTAATAATAACATAAACAGACTCAAAAACCCTACCATTGGTTTTATACCTGAAATTTATCAAAATTCTTTTAATATAGTTACTTATTTGTAATTTAGTATAATTATTTGGAAATCCTCCATCTTTGTCTAATTTGTGCTTTATAACAGAATACTACATATTGGGTACTTTATAAAGAAAATATTTATTTCTCACAGTTCTGGAGGCTGGAAAGTCCACCATCAAGGTCCCAGCATCTGGTAAGAGACTTTATTCTGTGTTATCATATGGCAGAAAGCAGAAGGGCACAAAGGCAGAAGATTGAGCCACGTGTGGGACTTACAGCCTCAAGCTCTTTTATACTTGGCACTGATCCATTCATGAGAGCAGATCCCTCATCAGCTAATCACCTCTCAAAGGTTTCACCTCTTCAGTTGCCAATTCATACTATTTTTAGAGGATACATATAAACCACAGCATCCTCCTGGCCATATTATCAACTAGCCCATGCTTACATATATAATTCATGGTGAAGGCCATGCAATATGTTGAAGACTGTAGGTTTAAAGATGTCAAACCTCATTAAAATTCCATCTCTGCCTCTTGCTACCTGAATACTCTGGCAATGACACAGCCTCTCTGAAGCTCATTTTCCTCATCTGTAATGTGAAGATGAGATACATTCATAGAGCTTTTGTAAGAATTGAGATTAACAAAACAAGGAGGCCATCATAGTCTGTGATATACAGAAGACTTAGAAAACTGACAGTATTTTATAAATGGCTGGCATGAGAGATCTGTTCAGTTTTCTCATGAAATCTGGATAGCTACAGCAGTATCCTGACCTTCACCTGATAAACACATCAAAAAAATAAATGAGTTTACCATTCAACCTGTGTGATCTTAATTGGAACTTGCTACCTGGTTAGCTTTTTCTACTTTGTGTAATGTGAAGATCCTCTTTAGCACAAAAATTATAGGTTGAGATAAGTTACTCTCGTTGCTTATTGTTTATTCTGAATAAATAGTCCAGGAAAAATGTATATTTCCTTCACTTTAACATATGATAATGACCATGTGGTGCATATGTACTAATTGAGTCTTCCAATTTAATGATAAATACATACACCCACTATTTCCAGTCTGGTATGAGCATACTTTTGCTTATTTTAGTGTTTTCTGCCAGCATTTACCCAGAATCTTTTACCTTTTCATAATTTGACTTGGCTGCTTGCTGTAGAGTTATTTTTTTTTTTGCCTCTTATCCCAAATATGCCCTTAGGAAACAAATATAAAATCTACAGGCAAATACCAATCTGATCTTCCATTTTCTATCTCACTTTCCCCTCCCTCCCTCCTTCCTTCTATCCTTTCCTTTTTCTGTTTTCTTTTCTCTCCTCCTCTTCCTTTCTCCCCCTCCTCCTCATCGTCCTCCTCCTCTCTCTCTCTCTCTCTCCCCGCCCCTCTCTCTCTTTTTTGTTGTTGTTAGGTGCCATGGAGTTGGTGTCTGACTCATAGCAACCCTATGTACAACAGGCAAAACACTATTGTCAGTACTTCTCTGCTATTCATAGGGTTTTCAATGGCTGATTGATTTTTGGGAGTGGGTTGCCGGGTCCATCTCCCAAGCCTACAGCACCTGATGTTCCCAGGTGGTCTCCCATTCAAGTACTAACCAGCCCCAGCCCTGCTTAGCCCCAAGATCTGACTGCATCGGATGCCACAGGGCTACTGCCATAGACTAGGTGTAGCCCAGGTTGGCCTCAAACTCATGATCCTCCTGTCTTATCCTCTTCAGTAAGTTGATTATGGCATGTACCACCACAGCTGGCTTTGCTTCTTTAGATCATTATAAATCCCACTCCTTCCACTCATCTTGTTCCTAGTGACATCCAAATACCATTTTGATGTGCTCTGATCTCAGTGAACCCAGTCTAATTCCCAAGGATTGCCATGTTTTTCTCTACATACTTTCAAAACATACTTTCTGTTGTTTTTGCGATCTACCATTTTTTACTTGTCAAACAGAGCATTTGCCTATTGCCAGCCTTCTGCCCTCACAGCTCTCCATACTCAGAGGATGCTGCTGACAGTGTTTCTAAGATCACACCATTGCATTGCTGCCCTTCCCCTTCTTCTTGGGAGTAATTTCCCTAAATCTGGGGACTTGAATTTATTCAAAACAGCTAGAAGCTCTCTCATCATCTCTTTACCTAATTTGAGCTTTATTTCCCTCTTATCCATGTTTGTTCTACTCTTTCCAGTTTGAAGATCATTTTCCTTGATAGAGAAAATAGAAGCAAATTAGGAGATGAGTAGTTTGTTTCTTCTATAACCTGTCAGCATAATACTGATGAAAATCAAACACTCAACCTGTTTTTCTTTCTTCTATTTTCTTTCTTAGGTAGCTTGAAAAGTTTTCCCTCCCCCTTCTTTGGCTTTTTGCATGTCTAAACTTATTCTGAACTCTAATTTTCTTGATTAATTTTTCTAGCTTTATTTTTATGTTCTATTTTCATTTTTGATTATTTGTCTATCTTTACATGTGTTCTTTTTAAACATGAACCTAATAAAACACCCCAGAAGCACTCTAAGCAATTTCCTTCAGCTTCTTCCTTGTTGACATATGCTTAGTTTAAAATTAAATTTGAGATTTTTGTATTTGAGAGTGGCCCCCTCCCCATCAACTTGAGTAATCGGAGCAGATTTATCTGTGGTAGGGTCCCCATCCTGAGCTACAGCTGTCAGTAGAAACATCACATTAACTGGCTTGGCAGACCTGCTATGCATTTATTTAGTGAGGCACAGAGGTAATTTTTGGCACAGGATATACCCAGGAGGAGATAGACTCTGCTGAGAAAAGGAGAGTGATTCTGAGCATGCATAGGCTGGTGGCTGCAACTTGAATTCAACACTACCTACCATTCATGAGGCCCTGGGTTTGGACTCTAGCACTATTTAAAAAAAAAAAAAAAGAAAAAGCAAGAAAGCAAGACAGCAAGCAAACAAGAAAGAAGGTTCATTACAAACACACAAATAAACACACACACACACACACACACACAAACACACTAGGTGAATAGGTAGAGCACCTAGTTCTTGTTGTTAGATGCCATACCATTTTCAATGGCTGATTGCTTCAAGATTGTTTGGGAATGAGCTGCCATGTCCTTCTCCCACTTTTGTGGTGCTGGGGATTGAACCTAGGTCCTCAAAGAGTGCAGAGCAGCACTGTACCAACTGCGCTAAACCCCAGCTCCAGAGTACCCAGTAGCTACTTGATAAATATTTTTGAATTAACAATATAGTCAACTGAAGGGCATAAATGTAAACACATTCAATATTACTTTATTTGGTTGTTAAGAATGCTAAAATGACACAATTGGGTTTTCCTAAATTCCTGTGATACTCACCTGACCAAGTAGTTAAGTACCAGTAATTTTCCCTTGCACTCAGAATTAATTTCAGAGATGCAGCTCCCTCTGTCACTACCTCCTGTTTGTGTGAAATGACACTGTCAGCAGGCAAGCCAAGAATTTATCAGACATTCCACTTTTAGCAGAATGATTTTCCTAGCAGCTTCCTTGATAATTGAAGTCTCTCAATACCACTACATTTGATCTCCTTGCCAGTAATGTCATGTGGGCTAGAATTACACTCAGAATCATATAGATGAATATAATATATTAGAATTAGAAAGTTTTTTGTTCCCATTTTTTAAATCCTTTAATGTTCAAGAAATTTTCACATCACTCTATTTTATATGTAACTATAAAATACTGGTAGTTCCAAAATTCTTTATCCTATACATGTCTGTATCTGCCCTGTCTTTCACTAGGGAGAAAATTTTATATTGGAAGAAGTGCATCATTTTCAAAGTCTTCCTAATTTATCCAAGTCCAAAGATTCATATAAATAAAATTTTGTTCTTCCCCAAATCTACTAGCCTTCCTCACTTGCCTGACAAACTTAAAACTCGTCAACACTTAAGTGGCAAGATTTTCTTGGTGAGGTCTTCTTTGAATTCCCATTGAACTAGTACACATCCTTGTACAATGAATATGCTGTTGTTGTTGTTGTTGTTGTTAGGTGCCCTCAAGTCGGTATCCGACTCATAGTAACCCTGTGTACAACAAGCAAAACACTATTGTCAGTGCTTCTCTGCTATTCATAGGGTTTTCGATGGTGAATTGATTTTTGGGAGTGGGTTGCTGGGTCCTACTCCAAAGCCTACAGTATCTGGTGTTCCTAGGTGGTCTCCCATCCAAGTACTAACCAGGTCTGACCCTGCTTAGCTTCTGAGATCTGAGGGGATCAGATGCCACAGAGCTATGGTTGCAGGCAACAATATGTATATACAGTCCATAATGAAAACCTTTCACGTTATTTCATGATACTTTTGTGTCAGATAAATATTAGCTTAGTGGTATGTCCAAGGTATTGGGTTCAATTTCTAGCACTACAAAAAAGAAAAGAAATAAAAATTAGCATGAAAATAATTCCAGTGTTTCCTCTACTTCTAGTTGTTAGAGAGATTATTCTCCTGACCAGATCTATTTCTTTTCTTACTGCTAAGATTTTCTCAGGTAGGTTTATGGCAGAACTAAGAGATAAAGATGTTTCCAAGCAAAAATTCCATGTGTTGTGTTAAAGAATGGGGTGAGGAGGAAAAAAAAATGTTCAGAGAGTTTGGAAGAAATACAGGAATAGTGCAGTGAGGATTTTTAACAGAGGGATTATATTGCATTTCATGGAGCTGGAGAGGTACAAGTTGACTTACTTTAAAAGGATCCTTTTGAGCAAAGCAAGTAAGCTGGAAAAAGGACAGCCTTTTCAATAAATGGTGCTGGGAAACATGGACATCTGCATGCAGAAAAAGGAAAACTGACCCGCATCTCTCAATATGCATGAGAGTTAACTCAAAGTGGATAAAAGATCTCAACATAAAACCAGAAACTTTAAAACTTATAGAAGACAAGATAGGCAATACACTCCATCATATAGGCATAGGAAAGTATTTCCTTAAATTGCTCAAGAAATTGCAACAAGAATAGATAAAAGGGATTACATGAAATTAAAAAGCTTCTGTATAACAAAAGAAACAATTAACAGAGTCAAGGAAGCCCCCACTGAATGGGAAAAAATCTTTACATCCTATCCATCAGACACAGGTCTAATTACCAGAATTTATAAAGAACTCAAGAAAAAGACTCCCAAGAAAACAAATAACCCACTACACAAATGGGCAAAGGAACTGAGTAGACAGTTCTCAAATGAAGAGGTCCGTAAAGCCATGAAACACAGGAAAAAATGCTCAACATCCTAGCCATTAGGGAAATGCAAATTAAAACAACTCTGAGATTTCACCTTATACCAGTAAGAATGGCCAAGATCAATAAAACAAATAAGAACAAATGCTGGTGAAGTTGCGGAGAAAAGGGAACACTCTTACATTGTTGGTAGAGCTATAAATTGGTCCAACCACTGTGGAAATCAATATGGAGGTATCTTAAAAAACTAAAAATTGATCTACCATATGACCCAGCTATAACAATATTTACCCAAAGGGAGTTTACCCAAAGGGAGATGTGTCATCATACCACAGAGATACCTGCATCTCCATGTCACAATAGCAAGGATATGGAAACAACCACAGTGCCCTTCAGCAGAGGAATGGATAAAAAAACCTATAGTACATATGCACAATGGAATACTACTCAGCAATAAAATAATGAAATAATGCCATTTGCAGCAAACTGGATGGAATTGGAGAAAATTATTTTAAGGGAATGAACACAAACTCAGAAAGAGAAACATCACATGTTCTCACTCATATGTGGGAGCTGAATCAAAATTATAAGAAGGAAAAAATCCTATACAAAGGTCAGATCATAATAAAAGAGAAAAAAGCTAAGAATGATATTATAGATGGACTGGAAAATTCATGTAATAGTTCTGACAATGTAAAAAGAAAGTTCACTTCAGAAAAAATTTCTATCTTAAACAGAACTGGAACTCAAGGATATATAGAAAAATATTACCATAAAAAGACAAGTAAATGGAAGAGAAGTCTTGGATGGGAGGGTGGGATGGGGGAGGAAGTGCACAGAGGTTAAGCGGGAACTTATATGTATAATGTACAACAAAATGCATATATGGAAATGTCACAATGAAAATCATGTCAGAATGAATCACATTAAGATGTACATTAAAAATTTCCAATTAAAAAATAAAAGAACAGCAACAGCAACGAAAAAAGGATCCTTTTGGTTGTCTGACTATACTTTCATAACTGCTTAGAGACCATGTAAGAGCATGGTTTTCATAGGGTTACTTTTTGTTTACTCCTTTTTCTGATCTCTTCTGTGAATTCCTTGGGGACAGGAACGATGCCATTAATTTTTTCATCTGCAATTTTTAGCCCATGATAGGTATTTGATAAATATTTGCCAAACTGCAGACTAGAAGTGATTTATGGAGCAATTGGAGAAATCAAGAAGTCCCTCAGATCTGTGTAGCCATGTGTCCTTTACCAAGCCTGAAGAGTTTGGACATTTTATTTTCTGTGGTGCTAAGGATAAAATCCAGGGCTTTGTACATACTAGGCAAGTGCTCTACCACTGAGCTATAGCCCCAGCCCATGTTTGGACTTTTAATGCCATCAACTCTTAATTTAAAATATTTCTTTGCTTAAGGCCATTTTGTTGCTGATAATTTTCGTAGGGGCTGGAATTGACCTCAGTTGATAGAGCGCTGCTTTGCAGTGTCTGAGGTCCCGAGTTTGATTCCCAGCACCACAAAAATGGTAGAAGGACATAACAATCCATTCCCGAGGCAATCCCAAAACAGCCACTCGATGGCACCTAACAACAACAACAACAACAACAAATTTGTATAGAAAATAATCAGAGAATCTTCTATGATTAACAGTAGGCCACAATGAGCAGTTTCAATAGGAGATTTAAGGGGATATAGATGAGAGCATCTGGTCTTGGGGCCAGTTAAATATGTTAAACCTATCTGCTGGGTGACAGCCTGCTCCCTCTGTTCAAAGAATAGTTCTATTCTGTGAAGGGTCTTTCCAGTCAAGTGCATAGCGGTCCTATGCACCAAAAGGTTAAGGTGGCCCTCCCAAGAATCATAATTTAAAGACTTTTTAAAGCACTACACTTAAAAAACAAAAGGAAAGGAAAATTCTGCTTTGTCCTATAATGTATATTCAAATTGTAAAAAAAAAAAAATCAGGTATAAAACTCTTTCAAAAATTTATCTTATTTTTTTAAAAAAAATCCAGCTCTGCTAGTATCCTATAAATATGCAGTTTTTCAGAAAGAGATGGCAAAATGTCCATCATAAAACTAATACTCCACCATCTTCTTCTTAGTGAAGAAAGGATGAACATTTGTATTGATGAGAAACATGTATTTGAATTTTGAGAACTTGGACACTTATTCAGGTGAGGAATTAAAAATTTAAAGAGCCCAAGACAGGCTTTTGTCAAATGCCACTGACTCTATTATCAGAAAAATAATCCAGGCTTTTAGACTTCTATTCTAGTATTTTTCAACCATACTCATTATTGTAATATAATAATATTTTTTCAACCATACTCAATATTTCAATATAATAATTTTTTCAGTGCAAAATATAATAAAAGCCTTCTAGTGCTTTCTTCAATATTTCCACTTTAATGTAGTAAAAGGAGAAAATATTAGCCATTCAATATTTATTGAATTTTTATTATAAATTGAGAATTATATGAGATGTCATGAGAGATGAAAAGAGAGAGAGAAAGAACAAAAGAAAGAAAGATCAAAGGAATATAAAAGCATAATTCCTATCAGCTAAGAATTTATAGTATTATTGCTCTTGATCATAGAAAATCTGGGGCTGTTTCTATGCTAGAAATGATAATAATTATTTTGATGATCATTAGTTGTAATAGTCATAATACAGGTTCTCATTTGTATAGCACATTAGCATTGGAAAAACATCTCACTTAATTTTCATGTTGTTTTGTTGTTATTAGGTGCTGTTGAGTCGTGTCAGAGTCATAGTGACCATGATAGGGTTTTCAATGACTGATTGTTTTGGAATAGCCTTGGGACTGGATTGCCATGTCCTTCTTCCATTTTTGTGGTGCTGGGAATCAAACCCGGGACCTCAGAAATGGCAAAGCAGCACTCTACCAACTGAGTTAAATCCCAGCCATTTAATTCACATGTTGTTGTTGTTAGGTGCCATAGGTTGAATCCAGTCTGACTCATAGTGACCCTGTATGTACAGCAGAATGAAATACTCACTGATTCTGTGCCAGGCACGCAATCTTATTTATATTTAAGCCCATGTTGCAGTCACTGTGTCAATCCATCAAGTGGAGGGTTTTCCTTTTTGTTGTTGACCTGCCACTCTCCCAAACATGATGTTCTTCTTCCGGGATTGGTCCTTCCTGACTACATGTCCATAAGACGCAATCTAGCCATCCTTGCTTCTAAGGAGCACTCTGGTTGCACTTCTTCTGGGACAGATCTGTTGGTTCTTTTGGCAGTCCATGGTATATTCAATAGTAGTCTCCAGCACCATAATTCAAAAGCATCAATTCTTCTCCTGTCTCCCTTGTTCAATGTCTAACTTTCACAACCATATGATGGGACTGAAAATACCGTGGCATGAGTCAGTGCACCTTTGTCTTCAATGTGACATCTTTACTTTTCAATACTCTAAAGAGATCTTTTGCCATAGTCCCTGTAAATTGCTATGTCTTACTTTTCATAAAAAAGAAAACTGAGACTCAGATTGTCTCAGGTTATATTCTTTGAGTGGTAGAGAAGAAAGGACTAATCAATTCTGATTTGTACAGTAGAGCCAATGTGAAGGACATTGTTTCAAAATGAGAATTCTCATACTAAGTTAAGCAAAGAAAACCTTATAGTAATTTAATTCTGAAAACTTGTACAAGAAGATTAACATTGGCAAATATTAAAATGATAAAGTGACCAACCAAAAGGGGAATCTCTCACTTTATTTCCTTAACACATTTACTGTAGTGATGACATACAGTAAATTGTGAGTATTAAGTGTATGTTCCAATACATTTTGATATAGGTCTACACCCCTGAAACAATCACCACAACCAAGATCATGAACATAACCAAAGTTTCCTCCTGCATAGTCATTCCCTCTGCCCTTTCCCACCCTGTGCTGTTTTTCCAGGCATACACTGATCTGCCTTCTGTCATTACAGTTAGCTTTAATTTTTATAATTATAGACAAATGCAATGACACACTGTATACTCTTTTTCCCCCCATCTGGTCCCTTTCACTCAGTAGAATTATTTTGAGATTCATCCATGTTATAGCCTATATTGGCAAATCTATTTTTTGATTACTGAGTAGTATTTCATAGAATGGGCTGGAGTTTAGCTCAGTTGGTAGAATGTTGCTGTGCACTCTCTAAGGACTCAGGTTTGGTCCCCATAAAACCAGGAGATGGATGTGGCAATCCACTCCTGAAGCAGTTCTGAAACAATCAGCCATTAAAAACCCTATATGGGTCCCTATCAGTCAGACTTGACTCAATGGCATCTAACAATAACAACAATTTCATAGGATGACTATATCATAATTTGTTCATCCATTTACATGTTGATGAACATTTGATTTATTTTCAGATTTTGGCTGTTACAAATAAAGTTGCTATGAACATTTGTGTGCAAGTTTTTATGTGGACATATGTTTTCATTTTTCTTGTGCAAATATCTAGGAATGGAATGCATGGATTAACTTTCTAAGACACTGCCTGATTGTTTTCCAAAGGGATTGTACAACTTTATATTTCCATCAGTCTTATGAATCACAGTTCCTCCATATTTTCATCAACACTTGGTATGGTTCATCTTTCTAACTTTTGCCATTGTCATAGGTATGTGATATTATCTCATTGTTGCCCCAAAACAAGAGATCAAACACATGGCCTTGTGTAGACTAGGAAAGCACTGTTCCACTGAGGTACGTCCCCAGCCATGGATTCATTTACTCCATTTTTCAAGGAGAATATTTTCTTTAGGACTAGACTTTATACTGAGTTTTAGCTAGGAGATAATATCTTCTCAAAAGCATAACTGTCCTATCCATTGTTCCACATACATTTGTTCTTTGTAATTTAATCTTTATAATTAAAAGTATAACTAGGTGAAAAATAGGTTACCAGAGTTCTATTTGGAATAATGACCAATGCCATTTAATTCAAATTGTGTTCCTGACCCCTAGGAAATCCTAGAGAGGTCTTTGGGAAATACAGAAATTTTCAAAAAGAATCCTAGAAATTCAAGCTCTGTAGCATATTTATCTACCTTACCTGCAGCCATCAGGGTTATATACACTTAGGTGGAAAGTAGTCTCCCCCATCGCTAGACTCCTTCTCTGCCCTTTGTCATTTTTCTCCCTTGTGTTATACCTGCCTTGAAATTTGAATTGGAAATTAGAGAAAATTCTTTAGAGCTAGACTTTTATGAACAAAAATTATTTATGTACATCCAAGATCATCAAACTTGCATCCAGTAATAATTTGTTTAAATGATTACTCTACCAAATTAAACTAAAGTGATTTTGATAGAGGTTTGCTGTTGTAGGGATGTTGAATGACTTCCAAAATTCCTTGTGTTAAAAGCTGGGTCCTTATGGTGACACTATTGGGAATAGGTGGAACCTTTAAGGAGTAGAGAGTAATGGGAGATTTGTAGGCTATTGGGGGTGTACTCTTGAAGGGGATTGTGGAACTCTGGTCTCCTCTTCTTTTTCTTTTGCTTCCTGGCTTATAGGGTGAGCAGTTTTCACTGCCACACATTCTTACCATGATGTGCTGCTTCACCAAAAGCCCAAGTGACTTCTCCATCATGGACTAGAACCTTAAAATAATGAGCCAAAATATACTTCAGCTATTTTGGTATAGTGATGGAAAGCTGACTAATACAAGGTGTTATGGGTAAGCAACATGCTTCCTTGTCCACTGTACCTCTGCTCTAGGAATAGTGCAAAGGCAGAACAAACACGTTAGCTGTCAAGTTATTTTTTAATGCTTCTCTTCAGAGTGGTAAGTTGATGCTTTTGGTAGAGACCGGTAGATGCTACCCAGTGTCTATTCTCCCTTTCTTTCTAAGTAACAGAGTTCAAGTTATTCAGAAGGACAATGTATTTAGGCAGTTGTTGTTTTGTGCCATCCAGTTGGTGTCCAACTCATAGTGATCCTATGTACAACAGGTGACACACTGTTGTCAGTGCTTCTCTGCTATTCATAGGCTGTTCAATGGCTGATTGATTTTTGGGAGTGGATTACCAGGTCCTTCTCACAAGCCTACAGCACAGGAAGTCTCCCATCTAGGTACTAACCATGCCCATTCCTGCTTAGCTTCCAAGAGCTGAGGGGATTGGATGTTACAGTCGTAAGGCTGCAGGCAAAATGCTAAAGTTGATTGGCATCAAATGTTGTTGTTGTTTGTTGTTAGGTGTCATCGAGTCTGTGTCCCACTCATAGTGACCTCATGTACAACAGGCGAAACACTGTTGTCAGTGCTTCTCTGCTATTCATAGGGTTTTCAACGGCTGTTTGTTTTTTGGGAGTGGGCTGCCGGGTCCTTCTCCCAAACCTACAGCACTTGGTGTTTCCTGGTGTCTCCCATGCAAGTACTAACCAGGTCTCACCCTGCTTAGCTTCCGAGATCTGACAGGATCAGATGCCACAGTGGTGTGGTTGCAGGCATTATTAGGTAGAAGTTTACAATTTCCAACCTCTTTTGTAGTTAAGTGCAGCTGTTGTTAAATTTTGGCCGATGGGATATAAGCAGAACTGTAGGATTTTTAAGCAAGCAGTTTAGAAATTATTTTCCTTTCTAATTCTTTTATATTAAAGAGACATAAACTAATTTGTTCAAATCACTACTATTTGGAGGTTTCTGATATGTACAGCTGAATCTAATCCTTGCTCACACAATATGGAATTGTCATTATAAGCAAATTCTAAGAGGAGGTGGTAAAAGCACAGAGCTACTATCTCAGTATTTCTTGAGAAATCCCTGACAACTGTCTTCAATCTGAAGCTTTCATATCTGAATTTGAGCCTTTCAGTCCCTGCCTAGAGTCAGTTGTGAGAAAATATTGCTTAGGGATCCTTGGTGCAACTTTCTGTTATAGAAACAAAGTTTATTGCTTGTTTTTGATCGAATTAGTGCATACTCATCATGCAAAATGTAAGAAACCCAGAAATAAGTATCAGAATAAATACAAGTGGAGAAACTAACTCATGTTCCAGGTATCTGAGGATAACTATAGTTCATATTTCTGATATGCTTATCTGGGATCTTTTCTCTGCTTTGTTTCTATGACACATAAATGAGTATAATTCAAGCACATACATAATATGATCAAAAAGCATGGTTAGTGTTTAGATTTTAAAAGATATTACAGTAAAAGACACATTGCCATTCATCCCCTTCAGTATAGTCCCCCTAGCTTTGAACATACACAGTGGCAGTCTTCCCACTTTCTGAAGCAGTTCTGGAAGTCCTCTTTTACAAGTGTCTTTCACTGCACTGTTGTGGCTCCCTTGATGTCCTGAATTGATTTAACACATTTACCTTTCAAGGTGATTTTGACTTTGAGTAAGAGCCAGAAGTCACATGGGGCCAGATCCAGTGAGTAAAGTAGATGAGGACACACCATGTTTTTATTTGACAGAGACTGGCATACCAGAAACCATGTGTGACATGGAGCATTCTCATGATGGAGGATGAAACTAAAGACATGAAAGAGGACTTCCAGACCTGTTCCAAAAAGTGGGAAGAATGATGGGATAAGTGTGTTCAAAATCAAGTGGAGTATTTTGAGGGGGTCACAACTCCAGTGACCTACTTCCTCCAACTAGATCCTACCTCCCACCCTTCACCACCTCCCAATAATATCATCATATTAGGAATCTATCAAGGAATTAACTCACTGATCAGGTGAGAGCCTTTATGATCTAATTATATCTGGAAATGCCATCATTGATGCATCTAGTAGTGTTCTTCCCCCAACTCCCAGGTGATTCTTAATTCAATCCAGTTGCCAATAGAAATTGACCATTATACTTTCCTCAGAATTTCCAGGAATCTCAAATCTGTCCTTTTGTTATAAGTCATATGATTTTTACTCTCTGCCAATCTCTCTCTCCTTTTCCATTTTCCTGCCAACTTCAAACTATTAACTTCTCTTTCCATCTTCTGATTCTGAATAACATCAGCAGTCTGACCAGAAAAGGCTCATCTTGGAGGTTTGGGGGAATGATTGAACAGCAATAAAAGAATTCTCTTCACAATGGGGTGAAATTTAAAAATTCTTCAATGTTAGTAATAAATTTCATGCCATCACAAGGTTAAATCTTGATCTATATTGAGAAGTTATGAGCACAGATGTTGATGTCTGGTGCATATGAGTTCAACTTTCACTTCTGCCACCTGCCGAATAGGTGGCTTTAAGAAAATCAGACTCAATTTCCTAAAATATGTTGTTGTTGTTGTTAGGTACCATCAAGTCAGCTTTGACTGAAAGTGACCCTATGTACAATAGAATGAAACACTCCCCAGTTCTGTGCCAGGCACACAATCTTTTTTTATGTTTAACGCCATCGGTTTAGCCACTGTGTCAATCCATTTAGTTGAGGATCTTCCTTTTTTGTTGACCTGCCACTCTCCCAAACATAATGTCTTTCTCCAGAGACTAGTGCCCCCTAACAGCATATCCAAAATTCGTAAGATGTAGTCTGACCATCTTTGCTTCCAAGGAGCACTCTGGTTACACTTACTTTAGGACAGATCTGTTGGTTCTTTTGGCAGTCCATGGTATATTCAATATTCATCTCCGGTGCCGTAATTCAAAAGTATCAATTCTCCTGTCTCCCTTGTTCAGTGTCCAGCTTTCACAACCATATGATTTAACTGCAAATGCCATGGCATGAATCAGGCTCACCTTTGTATTCAGTGTGACATCTTTACTTTTCAACACTTCAAAGAGGTCTTTTGCAACAGCTTTTCCCAATGTAATGCATCATTTCATTTCTTGACTGCTCCTTCCATAGGTGTGGATCATAAGACCAAGTAAAGCAAAATCTTGGACAACCTCAATCTTTTCTCCATTTATCATGAAGTTGCTTACTGACCCAGTTGTAAGGATTTTTGTCAATATTGAGGCACAATCCATACTGAAGGCTGTCTTCTTTGAAATTCATCAGTAAATGTTTCAAATCCTGTTCAATGTCAGCAAGCAGTATTGTGTCATCTGCATAATGCATGTTGTTAATGAGTCTTCCTCCAATCCTGATGCTGCATTCTTCTTCATAAAGTCTAGCTTCTCAGAGTGTTTCCTCAGCATAGAGATTAAAAATATATGGTGAAAGGATACAACCCTAATGCATACATTTCTTGACTCTAAACCAGGCAATGTTTCCTTGTTTGGTTCGAACTACTGCCTCCTGGGTCACCTACCGATTCCTCATGAGTACAACTAAGTGCTCTAGTATTCCTTTATTTACAGTGTTATCCATGATTTGTTATGATCCACACATTCAAACGCCTTTGCATAGTCGATAAAACATAGACATCTTTCTGATATTCTCTGCTTTCAGCTACTATCTATCTAACATCAGCAATGATATCCCTGGTTCCATTCTCTCTTCTGAATCTGGCTTGATTTTTCATCAGTTTCCTGTCTACATGCTGATACAACCACTTTTGAATGATCTTTAGCAAAATTTTGCTTGCCTGTAATATTAATGATATCGTTTGATAATTTCCACATTCAGTTAGATCCCCATTCTTGGGAATAGACATAAATATGGATCTCTTCCTGTCAGTTGGCCAGGTCACTGTTTTCCAAATCTCTTAACGTAAACAAGTGAGCACTTCCAAGTGCTGCATCTGTTTATTGAAACAACTCTATGGTTTTCCATCAATTCTTGGAGCCTTGTGTTTCACTAGTTCCTTCAAGGCAACTTCTACTTTGTCCTCCAGTACTATTGGTTATTGATCATATGCACCCTCTTGAAATGATTGGTCAACGAGCAACTCTTTTTTTTTTTTTTTTTTTTGGTACTAGGGGTTGACCCAGGGCTTTGTGCTTGTATGCTTTGCAAGTGCTGTGCCACTGAGCTGCACCCTCAGCCCATTTTTTCACTTTTTTGAGATAGGGTCTTGCTAAATTATGCAGACTGCTTCTGGTCTTGAACTTGCAATCCTCTTGCCTCTGCCTCCGGAGCTGCTGGAATTATAGGTGTGCACCACCATGCCTGACTAACCAACAATTCTTTTTGATTAAAGACTCTATGTATTCTTTCCATCCTCTTTTGATGTTTCCTGTGTTGTTTAATATTTTCCCTGTAGAATCCTTCACTATTGCCACTCAAGGATTGAATTTTTTTCTTCAAATCTTTAAGCTTGAGAAAAATAGAGTATGTTCTTCCCTTTTGGTTTTCTACCTATAGTTCATTGCATGTGTCATTATACATTTGGTTTTATCTTCTCAGGCTGCCTTTTGAAATCTTCTGTTTAGTTCCTTACCTTCATCATGTCTTCCTTTTACTTTAGTTGTTTGTCATTCAAGGGAAAGTTTCAGAGTCTCTTTCTACATGTAGTTTGGTCTTTTCTTTTTTTCTGCCTTTTAAATAACCTTTTGCTTTGCTCATGCATGATGTCTTTGATGTCATGCCACAACTCATCTGGTCTTTAATCATTAGTGTCTAATGCATTAAACCTGTTCTCGAGGTGGTCTGTGAACTCAGATGGGATATACTCAAGGTCATACCTTGGCTCTCATACACTTGTTCTAATTTTCTTCAGTTTCAGTTGGAACCTGCATATGAGTAGTTGATGCTCTGGTCCACAATCAGCACCTGGTCTCATACTGACTTTTGATAATGAGCTTTGCCATTATTTCCTTCCACAAATGTAGTCAACTTGGTTCCTGTGTGTTTCATCTAGTGAATTCCATGTGTATAGTTGCTGTTTATGTTGGTAAAAAATGTATTTGCAATGAAAAGGTCATTGATGTGACAAAATTCTATCTGCAATCATCAGCATTGTTTCTGTCACCAAGGCTATTTTCCAACTACTGGACGTTCTTTGTTTCCAACTTTTGTATTCCTGTCACCAGTAACTATCAGTACATTCTGATTGCATATTTGATCAGTTTCAGACTGCAGAAGCTGGTAAAAATCTTCATCTTTATTTTTAGTGGGGGGGTGCATACATTTGAATAATAGTCTTATTAACTGGCCTTCCTTGTAGGCATATGAATATTATTCAATCACTGACAGCATTGTACTTCAAGACAGATCTTGAGATGTCTCTTTTGATGATAAATGCAATCTCATTTCTCTTTAATTTGGTATTCCTGTCATAATGTACCATATGACTCTCTGATTCAAAATGGCCCATGCCAGTCCATTTTAGCTCACTCATGCCTAGAATGTCTATGTTTATGTGCTCCATTTCCCTTTTGGTGATTTCTAATTTTCCTAGATTCATACTGCATACATTTCATATTCCAATTATTAATGGATGTTTACAGTTGTTCCTTCTCATTTTGAGTCATGCCACATCAGCAAATAGAGGTCCCTGGGGCTTTTCTCCATTCTTTTCATTACGGTTGATACAACTTTGAGTAGGCAACTCTTCCCCTAGTTATCTTTTGAGTGCCTTCCAACCTGGGAGGCTAATTTTCTGGCACTATATCTGACAGTGGTTCCCTGCTGTTCATATGGTTTCAATGGCTAATTAATTTGGGAGTGGGTTAGCCATGTACTTTTCCCTAGTCTGTCTTAGTCTGGAAGCTCAAATGAAATCTGTCCACTATGGGTGACCCTGCTGGTATCTGTAATACTGGTGGCATAGCTTTCAGCATCACAGCAACACACAAGCCCCAACAGTATGGCAAACTGGCAGACATATGGGGGTTCCTAATATATAAAGTACAAAAATTTCCATAGCAAACTGATAGCGTGATTTTGAGGATTATATGTGACTATGAAGGTAAAGCTTAGGAAATCTACTGACATATGTTAAGAGGTCTGTTGATGTTATTATTGTTGTTATTTTATGATATTATTGTTGTTGCTATTATTGTTGCTGTGAAATTACTTTAGGAAGCTAACTCTAGATTCCTATTCCCATCAGTAAGGGGCTGGGATTTAGCTCAGTTTGTAGAGTGCTGCTCCATACTCGGGGACCCGGGTTTGATCCCCAGCACTGCAAAAGTGGGAGAACAGCCTGGCAACCCCCTTTTGGAACAATCCTGAAACAATCAGCCATCAAAAACCCTATGAGGGTCACTATGATTTGGAGTTGACTCAACTGAATAGCACCTAACAACTTCACTCCCATCAATAATGTAAGAGAGTGTTAGCTGTATAGTTTTTTGTGTCTCACTATAACACAGTCTTTCTGTCTAGGTTGTGGGTGAGAATAATTTTTTCCCTAATTCACTGAGCAAATTTGCTTACTAGAATGTGATGGATACCATGGGACTAATGATTCACAATTAAGAAACTTACTGAGGTTAATCCATGTTCCTAACTTTGAATTGATGCAAAATGAAGCCAAGTTGTATGGACAATTTTCTATCCTGTAAAATGTTTCCTTTAGCCAGGCCCAGTGGTGCATGCCTGTAATCCCAGCGACTTGGGAGGTAGAGGCAGGAGGATCACAAGTTCGAGACCAGAGGCAGTCTGCATAATTTAGTGAGACCCTGTCTCAAAAAGTAAAAATATGGACTGAGGGTGCAGCTCAGTGGTACAGCACTTAAAAGCATGGCAGTGCAATGCCCTGGGTTCAACCCCCAGTACCTAAAAAAAAAAATCCTTTAAAAATATTTTAAAATTAGTTTTATCATCTTCTCATAAAATTTTTTATAGTCTTTCTTTGGCAGTAGCTTAAGCCTTAGTACAAGTATATCCTGTATGGATATCAGCTTGTGAAGAAAGCATATCATACTTTTTGTTTTTCTCAACCAAATATTTTGAATTCTATTGGTTCTATCCTTTCCTCATAGATTTTTTCCCACTATTCACTCATTATTTCTGACCAATGTCATTAAAACTGAGAGTTTTCAATTTCTCAGTTGTTCTTATTTGATATTGTAAAGTATATTAAATTTCCAATGCCTTGGTTTATGTTAATCAAATATGTACATATTAAGAACCACTTCATGGTTGTAATAAACCTGAGTCTTATGATCCATGAAAATTCTGTTACCAACTCTTGGTGGAAATGCACTATAAAGTGCAAAACATATTCAGTCTTCTACCTATTACTAGTGGAGTCAGAAGAGCTTCAAAATCACATACACGAATTTGTCTCAGAAATGGCAAGTAAGGCTTTCATTGCATACATTAAACTCTGTTATTCAAGAGAAACATAAAATAAATCTTGTGTAAGCTGAGCCGATTTTTGTCTTACCACACAAAAAGGCAGTTGAATAAAGAAGATGACCTTTGTTAGAAGGAAAAAAACTTTAATACCTGATGCTCACTGCCAGTGGGTGTTCTGGTGTTCGCTCTTAAAAGAAGCAGGAATCCTATTGTCATATCTTCTAGCTTTAATGATGAAATTTACTTTTAAGTTTGTGTTTAGTCTGAGGCTATAAAAGTTCAGTACCTCCCCAGTACTTGATTCTGGGTCATTTCTTTGGGACCCTCACCCTACTCTGAGATAAAATAAGTGGCCACAGATAAAAAATCTGCAAGCTTCAGCACTGAGTGCTGAAACTGGTACAGGGGCAAGGCTGTTAATAGCAATCAAATTGATTTCGAACTTCAGGAGATTTGCCTTCCTCCTGGTTCTTAAGGCATGGCTCTGACTTATATTAAAGGCTTTCTATTTAAATAGATAGGCACTGTGCTACAGGAAAGAGATATAAATCATGAATTATGAAAGCACAAGTGTGTATGTAAAAGTAATCAGGGGTTTTTAGGAAAGAGGGTAATTTATAAAAGATCCCTAGATATTAAGTCTCTATTATTCTTGCAAATTCTAGCAAGAGATTAGGGTTGGGTTGACCTGTTTTATTAGTCATTGAAAGCAAATGAATACCTTTAGTCTGATAAAACATTCATGACTCTAGACAACTATATTTCAGGAAGAAGAATGGATAGTTTACCTTGCAAAATTTTGCACATAAGGTCCTGAATATTTTGAGATCCTCAGAATATACAACTAACAGATCTTTCCTAAGCCTTTTAATTGTCATTATGGCTTGTCAGGGCAATATTGGTACATCCCATTTGGTATCCTGCATCTTTCTGCCTCAAGCCCTCTTTTTGACTTTTACCAAATCATGGAATTTATAATACAGTAGCAACTGACTCAATTATTTTGTAAGTCTTCAGTATGAGTTGGTTCATTTATTCATTTAAATAATGATATTCCCTTCATTTAATTAAACTAATGCATTACTAAGAGATTGGAGTTAGGTTGTATCAGTTTATTGGTCTCTGAAAGCAAATGATTCAATCCCAACAGCTAGAGAGAAGAAAATAAAACAGAATCCCTACCATCAATATATTTACAAGCTGTTAAAATATGAGGCCAACATTTCTAACTCATTGAGCTCAGAGGTCTCCCAAAAGATCACCAATGTTTTCCGTTCACCTTCCACCCATGCAGTTCAAGAATTGACATGCAGGTTGGTTTCTGTAGCACAGATACAGATTTTGTTCAGGAGTTCATTCCTCTCACTTTGATGTCATCTAGGTGACAAGAAAAAGGCCTTTCCCTATCCCTCCATTTCCTCCTTTCCTCTATGAGTGGTAGAGAGTTTAGACACTTGTGCTACTTGTCATAAGAATTTAGAAAATGAAAGATGGCCTTTCTTTAGGGAATGATTTGGAATCTCTGCTTTATATTTACCTCTTCTTCCCCTTAATTTTTTAAAAAAACTTTGGCAAATAAGTTCCATATAATTAGAAGACATCACAACCGTTCACTTTCTAATAATAGACCTAGTTAAAATTTATTAGGTACAGACAGATAAAAGAAGTTATTAGAATCCTACAAGTTGTAATTTATATTAAGTATAAAACACTTTGTGAGTAAAGCAATGGAGTAATTCCTAACTGTATAGATAGTAATTGGATATTAATGACATGGCATCTTCTCTGAAGCTAGAAAATAACATTAGGCATTCTTTCCATTGCATTTCAAGGTTTAGTGATGGTAACAAAATAAGACTCTTAATGCTCTAGGAGTTGTATGACTAAACCACAATTTGGAAAATCATTTTGGTATTTAGTTAAACTTCAATGTGAGCATAACTTTTCTAGTGTTGGTTGCAACATAAGCAGTTGGTAAAACATGACAGTGAGAAGACTGTTCATCAGATTTGGGTGTTGGCAACAAATGCATTGTTTTAAATTTAAATAAGTGATGAAAATACATGCATATTGCAAAAAAATACACAGAAGTATTTGGACTAAAAATGAAAGAACTCCATCATTCTTATTCCAAATCACCTCCTCTCTCTCCACCCCCATTTCTCACTTCTCTTTCCAGGAGGGAACTATTAATACTAACACTTAGCTGGTATTATATGGGTCTAAGGGATCCAAATGATGTATTTACATTTGCCTGGTACATGCTAATTCTTTGCAATCACTCATCTCTTTGGTACCTTCCTATAATTAGGCCTACTTGTGGTCTAGGTATTTGCGTCTGCCATTTTGATTCACTAAATCATACAAGATATAAGAAGGTTCAGGTCTGTAAGACCTAATGTCACTAGGTACATTAGCTTTTTTTAAAAATTACTATTCTTCTATTTGATGCAGTATTATAATTCTTAAAGCAATAACATTGAAAAATAGTGTCCAAATGGTTTCCTATGTCTGTGAAGCTTGATGATCTTCAATTTCCAGAGTTTGCACAACAAAATTTGAATTAGATAAAAAAGATGAAGATGCAAGTGATGTGGATGATTGTGAGGATGACCAGCAGTCAGTGATACAGATATCTATAAAGAAGAAGAACAGAAGAAAGAGCAGTAAGGGAAGATAAAGTAGAAGAAGATAGAAAAGACCAAAAAGGAGAAGGTAGATATGATGGCAGTAAATTCTTACATTATATATGAAAGTTTATATAGAAAACAATTATCATGATTGGATTTTATGCTGCTATTAGGATGAGAATTAATTCTTCCTGAGTTGAAACAATGAGTATATAATGAAAGAATTCATATCAAAATACAAATTTGACTAAGGGGATTTTAGGACCTGAAATGCTCCATCTACCTCAAGAAAATGAAGCAGAGCCAACAAAAAGAAATAATATTACATTTGCCTATCGAAACTTGATAGAAAAACATCTTATTTGTGTATAAAGTACAAAAGCCTGTGTACTTAAAGTGTCCCAAAGTGCTGTGCAGAAACTGTGATACTAACTTTGAAACTTAATATTTTATATTTTATGTTTTATTTTGTTCCATAGTTGAATAAAAGTTCAATTAAAAATATCAAGATGTGACTTTTAAGTACCAAAGATTTTTTGAATTACTGTCGGTTTAATAAATTATAACACAAGAGTTATTTTGTTTATAAAATGTTAATATATATTTTGAAACCAAAACAGATAAAATATTTTAAAGAACATTTTAAACTAAAACATAATGCCACTTGCAACAAAAGTAAATACCTATACATTCTTAAAAAGGATACGCATCTTAAGAGACTTGATGTCACTGGTTATATTCCGGTTAGGGCACATCACCAGTTAAATACTAGTATTGGGAGGAGGGACTTTTTCACAGACTGCATATTCATGCATATGTGTACATACACACATACATATAAAGATTGCATTTCTCATAAGTAATATTGTATCATTCTTCAATTTGATTTTTTTCACTAGGAGATTGCTGAATGTCAGAACACATACATCATCTTTACTGGTAAAATACAGAAACTGTAAACTGACACAGTATGGTATTCCATACTATAAAATGTATCATAATCTGATTAATCATTCTTCTTAATATTAGTACTTATATGGTTTATTGTTTTTCAATATTATAAACCATGTTGAAATAAATACTTCTGCATATTAGTACATATATATGTATTTTGTAAGGTATTTTTAAAGCAAAATAATAAAACATATAGTGCCAAAAATCCACTCAAAATGCCACACCACTTTACCTATCCTGTATGTATGTCAGTGTCTCTTTCTATCTTTGTCAGTACAAAATAGTGTATCTAAATTTTTTCCTGACACTTTGATTGGAGGTGTGTGTGTGTGTGTGTGTGTGTGTGTGTGTGTGTGTGTTTGCTTGAAATTTCCTGATCATTAAAGGTGATTTATGTTATATAGATACATATTTTTGTCACATATGTACATGTTGTATCTTGTTTGTATGTGGTGTTTTTCCATATTTTTATTGGACTCTTTTGTTATTGACTGACTATTTTGACCTTTTATGGGTAATGTAGTTCCCTCATGTTAGCCTAATATGTTATTTGTTCTTTTCTCTGAATTATGGTGTTAGAGCGTATGGACACTTAACATTTTTACGTAACCAAATCTGTGGTTATTTTTGTGGTGTCTAAATTTGGATCTTTCCTTAAAAAACCATCACTACACCAAGATTATAAAAATTTTATCCTTATTTTTATAATATTTCCATTATTATTTTATATTTTCTTGTTTAATCCATTTCCATTTATTTTTGTATGTATTTATTTAACTTAATTTTTAATATAAATTTTCAATTTCCAAATGCCATTTCCTGACTCATGCACAATCTATGCTGATTTCTAATATATGCAATTCCAGATGTATGTGTGTATTTTTATTCTGATCTCTTAATTCCATTCCACATATATGTCTGTTTTTTGCTAAGTTATAATATTTAATGTCTTTATTTTAAAATTTTGTGTTGGTATTTAATAGGACAAACTTCCAGTACTGATTTTATTCTTTTTTAAGGTTTCTTGTCTATTCTTGTACATTATCTCTTCATAAAAGTTAGGATCAATTTATCAAGTCCTAGAACAAATCCTGTTATATTTTTGCATTCCTTATTCATCAGTTTACAGTAATCACAGAAACTTTATCCTTTCATCTCAAGATTTAAAATGTTCTTTAGATAATCACATACATATTAAAGTAATTTTAAATGTATTTGGGAAAATAATGATTCTCACAAGTTCCTCATCAGTTTTCTCATAAGGTCAAGAAAAACATTCATCACTTGCCTTAAGATCATTTAAAACAGTAGAAACATTTTTATTCTTAAGAATAAATGATTTTGAAAGCATAGCCAAATCATCTCCACATATCTCCTATAGCTATGGAGTTTTAAATATATGGAATAATGACATCACCAGTAGAATTTCTCAAATATTTATGATATGTCAACCTACAGGAACATCACAATTAATAGTTTTATAGTAAACAGATTGTGTATTTAATCACTGATCTTTTTCTTGAAAATGTTGAAAAGGAAGACTGTGTACTCCTTTGTGAAACCGTGAACTGTGGTTGTAATGATTCAACATTCTGCCAAATCTTGGCACACAAAATGAATCCTTATTCTGTGCTTTAAAAGCAATGGAAAGAGAGAAAATTCCAAGATGATTTGTTCCATCATATCACACATTTTAAATCCACCATGTATTCAGATAATTACAATTATTCTAGTCCGCATCCTTACAGTGCCTAATATCTATATACTACATCCCCATATCCAATCATACACATTCATATATACATTTTTTAAATAGACAAAAATTTACAGATGCACATACACATATATACATACATTAACACACACATATATATGCTTTGCCACATGCATATGGCTGCATTGGAAAGAGAAGAGTAGACAGAGCAAACAAGCAAAAACAAAATAAAAAAGATGAAGATGCATGCAGAAAAATGGGGAAGCATGGGTGCACAGTGAAAGAAAACAAGGAAGAGGAGATATACATGGAAAAGACAGGGAGTGCTGACAAGAAAGCCATAACAGTGGTATTATTTAACACACAATGCTGCAACATCAGCAACTGTTGTATCTGACCTAGTTTTTCTTGACCTTCTCACCTTCCAAAATTAAATGCAGATATAGGATTTGAGAAGGGCCATGTGTTTTTCTAAAATTGCATCTGGAATGA
Organism: Pedetes capensis; assembly: GCA_007922755.1. Lineage (NCBI taxonomy): Eukaryota > Metazoa > Chordata > Mammalia > Rodentia > Pedetidae > Pedetes > Pedetes capensis. The sequence continues at coordinate 108,886 of VMDO01005118.1, forward strand.
GCTTATTAAGGTTATGAGAACTTTCTCATTTGCCTAAGAATGGATTCACATGTTTTCTCTAAATAGGTATTAGACACATCCCAAACATCAAATAAAATTGTTTTAGAACATTATTCAATGTGATAATTTAAAATATACCTATATATTGATTTTGGGAGAAGGACGTGGTAATCCACTCCTGAGGCAATCCTGAAACAATCAGCCATTGAAAAGCCTATGAGAGTTGCTACGAGTCAGACCCGACTTGATGGCATCTAACAACAACATATATAAATATAAGAAAAGGAATTCAGAAAAAGAAAAGACAGCAATAGCTGTCTCCTCGTGACCACTGAGACGACCAACATAGGTGTTTGCCCCTGGAAGGCAAAAGCTTCTGAGGCTTTTCCTTTCTCCTGCCTCCGCCGGGGTCCCGAGGGCCGCAGGAGTCTGCGCCCCTCACCTGAGGGTCCCGAGTGAATTGTGTTTAGTATCTGTGTGTGTGGCAGCGCAGCCCCATCCGAACCTCCAGGCTGGACTGGGAGGCACATGCCCCACATAGAGATGGGGCCCACTTTAGTTGGTGCCTGAACAGGGACCCAACATTGGGAAGCTCTTCAGAGAAAACTGTTTTGGTTGGCAGTTCCACTTAACCTTCTCTTCTTCCTCCTCCCATAGAGGCCAGCTTTACAGCTAGGCTAATCCCTCCAGCTCTGTTTCTGGGAGATGTACAGAAGATGCTGTACATCAAAATGTACATACAGCATCTAATGTCAGAGAATCGTATCTAAGTTTTCTTATATTTGAATGATTTTTATTATTAAGGACAAAATTCTTTTATTGAGGTTGCCTACAGTGCAGAAAAGGGTGCTTAGGTCCTTAGTTTGGAAATGTTTATATTACTTTAAAATGGACTTTTATGCATTGAAATCATTCTCACCATGATAGGACTTCATTTTAGATACTTTGTGAGTAGAGTCCATTTCTGAGTCAATGCAGCCAGATCTGTAGACAGTCATTCTGAGGATACAGAGTTTCTGGGGTAGCATGCCGTGGGAAAGGTGTCTCTGATGTATTCATGAGAGGATAAACATCATACAAATGAATACACCCAACTGAAGGGGGAGGGTCCTTTGGCTACACATCAACTTTTTTCTCCCTAAAAATAATTCCTATTGATATGGCAACTTGCATTAGAGGCTAATGAAGTAACAGATGATCATCATGGTGCCATCCTTGATTTTTTTTTCCTAAGAAAAAGCAAGAGATAAGCTGAGCACATTTACCACAATGATTCAAGAATTAACTATAATAAAAACTCCTTGTTGGGTATCTTTCCATCCTCTTTTTATTATTTCTCAAAAATGTAGAGTGAAACAGATATGCTACTTGCCAATACATGAGGAGTGTACACTTACTTTATTATTCCTCATTCTCCATTAGAAGGCTGATAGAATCTTCTCGGATCTTAAACAGGAAGGCAAGTCCTTTTGTACAGATTCTAGTTAGATTTATACACAGATGGACCTACATACATATAGGCACACACATACATACAGTATGGTTCTGCTGGACAGGAAGAAATATCCTACACCTATCACCTCATAGTATGCTGTAAGGTGAGAGCTTGTTTCAGGGTAGTGTGAAACATATGTTTTCATTATTCCATCAGATAAGTACAAAGACTCAATATAGAACCGGAGAATGCATTGCATCTAAAACTTCATATTCCAGAATGCAATGCAGTACTGCCCTTCTCCCTTTCTAGGCTGAGCTACAATACTTGTCATTGTAGACTTGAAGAAAATCCAGAAAGAGGACCGCTTATGGAAAATGGGATTACTTCTTGAGAAATCAGTTCCAGAACATGAGAGTGGAAGGTAGGGATAGGTTGTGTTTTATGGAGGATTTGGGTGAGAATAGGGTTAAAGAATGAAGCCTTTTTCCATCTTATGGTTTATTTCAGCTGTTTTAGAGATTGCTGTGGTTAATGGTAATTTCATACAGAACTAGTTATTAATCATTACTTAATTAGCCAAAGATATCTGATAAAGGATTGTTTTAAAATATACAAAGAACTCTTAATTACCAACAATAATAAAGTTAAAAACACAATTTAAAAATGGACGAAATAATGGACATATCACCAAGAAAATATATAGGTAACAAACAGGTACATGAGGAGATGTTCCGTCTTATATTTTATTAAGGACTTACACACTGAAACAATAGTGGAATGCCATCACAGACTCACTACAATAGCCAAAGTCCAAAACACCAACAACACTGAATTATGGCAAGGATATGGAGCAACAGGAGCTCTCATTCCTTTCTTTTAGAAATGCAAAATGGTATTGTCACTTTTGAAGACAGTTTGCCAGTTTCTTTAGCAAGTAATCATACTCCTAGAATACAATTCAGTAATTGTTCTCATTTGTATTTACCCAGATGAGTTGAAAACTTGTGTCCACACAAAAACCTGCATGTGGATGTTTATCACTTCCAAATTCATAATTGACAAAACTTAGAAGCTGGATAAATATTTTGTGGTATATTCAGGCAATGGAATCCTACTCACTGCTAAAAAGAAATGAACTATGAGGCTATGAAAAAGACATGGAGGAGCTGTAAGTGCACATTATTAAGTGAAAAAAGCCAATCTGAGAAGGTTACATACTGTATGGTACCAACTACATGATATACTAGAAGAGACAAACTATGGAGTCAATAGAAAGATCAGTGGATGTTGGAAGGAGACAGGGATGAATAGACAGCACATAGGGGATTTTAGGGTGGTAGAACTACTCTGTGTGATACCATAATGGTGGATACATGTCATTATACATTTATGAGAATCTGTAGGAAGTAAAACACCAGAATGAATCCTAGGCTAAGCTATGAACTCTAAGTGAGAATGGTATGTCAGTGTAGGCTCATGGAATGTAACACATGTACCACTCTGGTGAGGGAAGTTGATATGGAAAGAGGTTGTATATGTGTAGAGAAAAAGAATGTATGGGAACTCTGCTCATTTTGCTATGAACTTAAAACTGTTCTAAAAAATAAAGTCTGTTTCCTTTTTTAAAAAAGCAAAATTGAGGTAAAAAAATTCTCTAGCAAGTTAGCAAACTTCAAGGAAAACTATAGAATAGCTCATTGATATTCATATTGGGGCAGTGAAGTGGGCATGTTCATAGATCATTGATTGCTGAGATTTTTTTCCTTTATAATTTTCTGTGTTTTATAATTTTTCAGCAAGCAATATGCTAAATTCTTAAAATAATTTTTAAGTGGCTTCAGGCAGACCATTAAGTATTTGCTGAAGGTCATGTAATTACTCACTATAGAACTGAGACTAAAAAAAGTTTCCAATATGGTTTCCAGAGTACTAACCAGTTCTCAAATAGTGCAAAAATGGAACAAAAAGGATTCTAAACAAATGTAAAATTCTTTTCTGTACTAACTAGTTCAAATGGTCTCTACTAACTAGTTCAAATGAAAATATGTAATTCTATAAGATATGATAGAATTAAGAACATAAACATCAGTAACAGATTTTGAAGGCTAGAAGAATAAGTAATGGTCTCATCACAGTTACGTAGCCTATGCTTTAGGTGACCATTGTTAAAAGTTAAAAGCCTTATAATAAAGTACAACACCATATGGGTCATTTTGCTGAGGGCAAAGGTGACAAGGTCCAAATATGTGGTCATCAGTTGGCAAGACTGGACTCAGACATTTTTAGAATTTCTGAAGGAGTAACTTGATACATTGTCGTTCAAGTGCATCCCCCTCGAAGCAGGTTCTCCTGTCCATCCATTTGTTAGACACAAGGTATGAGACAGTTGATTTCTTCTTTCTAACAAATCATGGAAAAATCGTATTTTACTACCAAATAAACAGGTAGTAAAATTAATATTCTGTTCTGAAAATTAGGAAGCCTAACAAAATTTACTCTTGCCTGAATAAGAGAAAAGCTCCCTTGCCCATGTCGGCAATATAAGAATTTCCCCAAGAAGCAATCTGATGATGATCATGAGAGACCTTTGCATTCCATCCTGGAGCCCAGGTCAGAGACTACCAAAGCCTGGCAGGTGTTTACAGTGTTTGATGGGGTGGGCATTCCTCTACCCACAGCTTAGTAGTCCCCATCTCACAGTCTTCAGTTATCCCTGTGGAGGCATGGTCCCCTACTGTGCCACCAGACAATAATTGGAGACTGTAAGCCTATATCAGAAATTTATCTCCAGAATATTGGAAGCTGTCTCCCCAAACTGGGATTGTTAGATAATATTTGTCACAACCTCCTTTATGACTAGCAGTTCATCTTGAACAACTTATCTTTTAACATCGGTGGTTAATACTGTATCTAAAAATAGAAACTCATGCTGTGTGTTACAGCAAGACCCCATTCAACTAAAAAACAAATGTGAGTGAAATGCAGTTTTGGCGACGTGACACTTTTCCTTGTATTCTTACCCCTTATATCTGTTTCTTTTCCACCATGATCTCTCAGATCTCTCCATCATTCTGTTCTCTCCTTCCTAACCTTGACCTGACTTCTGCCTTTTACTCTAAATTCACTCATGTTGTAGACTCCCAGTTGCCCACCAATATTTCCATTTCCTTAAGGAATATGATACCTGCAGCTGTAGCCCTGTGGCATCTGATCCCCTCAGATCTTGGAAGCTAAGCAGGGTTGGGCCTGGTTAGTACTTGGATGGGAGACTGCCTGGGAACACCAGATATTGTAGGCTTGGGAGACGGACTTGGCAACCCACTCCAAAAGATCAATCTGCCATTGAAAACCCTATGAACATCAGAGAAGCATTTGACAATACTGTTTTGCCTGTTGTATGTAGGGTCACTATGAGTTGAATACCGACTTGACAGCACCTAACAATAACAACAAAGGAATATGATACCAAGTGGGCAAGACCAGGTCATTCACTTAATTCACATAAAGATATAAATGTCTGATAAAACTAATTTTCCAAAGGGATTCTCTCATTTTAAAAGATGTGTTTATTAATTGAAGTTAATCTTTCATTAATGAAATGGTTGGACAATGCACTATGTGAAGCAGTATCTTTTGTGAAACTATGCTTTCTCACTCTCTTAATCATGAAATCAGAAGAATAGTATCTAGAAATGCCATTTTTGAAAGTTTATCATTAAACTTGTGGGAGCTGAAGTCACCTGTTGTCTTCCTTATGCCCGTGAGCAAAAGCCAAGACAAAAGCTACATTTGCTCCATTTTTAAGATCTTGACAAACAGCCTCTAAAAGTGCTTCAAGTTAATGGTTTTACATAAGCTGTTTAGTCAAATATCCTAAGATAATCAAGCTTACAATGACACGAAAAAGGAAAACATTACATTTCAATCAGTGACATTTTGACCCATGATTCTTATAAAGGCTTCATCTCTAAAGTCAATCTGTACTACCAATATACACAAGAATCATGAGAAGAGTCATTTAAAATATCCAAACATGCAATTGTCTTTCTTTACTATTGGAAATAGATTTGAGGCTCAGCAAGGTGTTGTCTCCATTTTTAAAAAAGATATGTTTGAAACGAGTACAAAAACAGTTCCTTTTTCTTTCCCTACAGCCACCATGCATAACACTCTTCTTATTTCTGATCCATTACCTTTCTACTTTTGCATTTAAGAAATGTGTCCTAATACACATGAATCTTTCCTTCTTGGAGCCATAGACTGAATTTGTCTAAGTGTTGTAAGAAAGTGTCCCTTGTATTATGCCTTATTGTGGGATAAGTAGCAACTACCACTTACAGATGGCTGCTATTGTTAACTTCAAAAATATAAAAATAAAAGAAAGACATAAAGGAAAAAATAAAAACCTGTGTTTTAAAAGTTGCTTGGACTCTGAATGCACGAACTCCGTTTCCTGAAGTGGAGAGGGATAGAGACTGCTGCATGAATAATGAAAGTTACTGTATAAACCTGTGTCCCCCTCATACTCCCTCGATATTGAACAAGGGCAGTTTTGTCTTTAAAATACTAACCCATTTATTCTTATAACATTCAGTCTCTTCTAGGAATTTCAACTGCTTTTGAATTTATAGATTGTTTCAGATTATTCACAGTAAGTGGCCTGTTTCGCCAGGAGTTTCTTTGAATTGAGAAGCTCCCCAGGGATGCCAGAGGGGACAGGAAAGGAAACTAACCTGACTCACCACCGTCTAGTTAGTTTACAGTCGAAAGTGAGTAATGGAGCTGTGTGACCAGCAGCGTGACCTTCAACTAGGAAGTGCTCCTTGTGGATTTACAGTTAGGAGCCTTTTAATTCACGCTCTAGTCTTGTCCAATAAAGGGCTTCATTAATCCGGCTGTCTTTTTGCAGCCTAACTTGGAACAATAATACTGAACAACTTCTGGAGATGTCAAATCAATTGAATTCTGTAGATCCACAGTCTGCTAAATTTCGACATCCAAAAATGTTAACGTTAACTGATGCTGTTTTTTGAGGTGGTGATTCTTGATAGACATATATGTGTGTATATACAAATTTGGCATTATTGTCCATATTGCTGTCAGTAAATCATGACACTTTCACTCTGACATAGTTTCATTCTTTATTTTAAAAAACAAAATGGTAAAGAGCTTAGAGCAATGTTATTTCTCCTTGGTTCGCCATAAAACCGATGTGAAAGATGAGATATAATCTTGCCTTAAA